>JAJLYE010000017.1:616-16486 GCA_030571715.1 Grigorovia jiainica (nom. inval.) | reverse complement strand
TTCATGTAAATAAAAAAATTTTAATTTTTTTTAGTGAAATTTAAATTAATTTAGCAATATTAGTTTAATAATTTATCTTAAATTATTGTATTTGTTAACTGTAGATTGTTTTATCCATAATGACAATGGAATTACCTACCACCAGCACCAATGCTTATGTGGATTTGTTGTTAAGACAATCTGTTGCTAAATATCTTACTGCTTTTTTCAATAATTCAAAAACAAAAAATAGTAATACCATTAATAATACCACTAACAATAATATTCAAATGGATAAAGACACATTTAATGAATTCATTTTATTAATTAAATATCAATTGGATGATATGTTTATTCAATTAAATAGATTGACATTATTACAAAGAAGACAACATATTGCTAGGGATGATTTAAAATTATGGTTAGAACAATTAAATTTAAATATAAATGAATTTGATTTTAATTTACAATTAAATAATTTTTTACTGAAAAGATTAAATGAAAAAAATACAATAACTACTACTACTACTACTGCTAGTATTGATAATAATAATAACAACAACAAAAGAGATGATACATATTTAAAGACAATTAAAATTTTAAATGAACAAAATTTAATATCACAAAATCTTAATGTTAATAATTTAAAAAATGTAAAATTAAATAATTTAATGAATAATTTAAAAATTTTCCCCAATTTACCACCAGATCATACATTTAAATTTACATCACAATTTAATAAATTAATTACTGATGAAAGATTAATTAGACAAAATTTAATTAATGAAAGTAAAAAAACTGAAACTGCTCTTTCAAATCTTTTATCTACTGATAAGAAAGATGTAGATATTGATGATGATTTGAATGATAATATGGATTCAAATAATGAATTAAATAATGAATTATTTGCAATTTTTGGTATTAATAATAAATTAAGATTAGAAAATTTAATTAAAAATGTTAATGATAAACATGTTAATGAAAATAAAATAAATGATAAAAATGTTAATGATTTTACATTATATTATAATAAAAGATTTAATGTTGTAGAATATTCAATGAATAGAATTAAATTAGCAAGAAAAATTGTTAAATTATTTGATGAACAAAAAATTATAAAAGAAAATAATACATTTATAAATATCTCCAAAAAAATAATAAGTAAAGATAATAATAATTTAATAACAAATATTGATAGAAATAAAATAATAAATAAAAGTTTTAATCAATTAATAAATAATATTGATCAAATGAATAATAATAAACAAAAAATATTAAAGGATTCTTGGAGACAAAGAGAAATTAAATTAAATAAATTAAAGGAACAATTAAAATTAAAATCAAAATTAAATAATATTAATATTGATATTAATAATAAGGATAATATTGATATTATAAATGATACAATAGATGATGATAATATGTTATTTGATGGATTGCATAGTAGTGATGATGATGATGATGATGATGATGATGAAGAAGGAGAAAGAGAAAAAGAAGATGGTGGTGATGAAGAGCGGGAACAAGATGGCGAGCAAGATCATGTTGGTAATGCTGATCAACAGGGGAAGACAGATGATGATAATTTAGTAGGAAATGGTGGAATTGTTGAAGATAAAATTGATAATAAACTTGATCAAGATAAAATTAGTCAAGATAAACTTGAACAAATTGATCAAGATAACATTGAAAACAATGGAACCAATATTGACACCATACAAGATATACAGAGTACAATAACCACACAACCAGTGTTAGAGCCACCAACACAATCACCAACACAACCAACCCATTCATAATCAAAACCATTTCTCTACGGCCTTTTCTTCGCAAAAAAAAAAAACAACCTGAAAAAAGTTTTGTAAAAATTTTGTTTTTCATCCAATTGAAAAAAAAAAAAAAATTTGTAAACAAAATAAACAAATTTTAGGCAGTATTTTTATTTTTAAACAGTTGGAAATAATAAATAAACACGTCGTTTTACAAGATATACGAATTCTATGTCATTTTGGAAATATTTCAATTGGGATGGTGATACACATTTACCCAAATATAATGATAAAAAAAATGATGATATTGATAAGAGAAGTAAATTTAAACCACAAAAAAAATTAAAAAATTTCAAGATTAAAATTTTAATTTTATTAATTGTATTAATTTTAATTATTTATTATATATTTAATATTATAATACCAATTTTACAAGTACCAAGAGATATAAATGAATTTATTAAAAAAATTGAAGAAAGACCACAAACTAAACCAAAATATAAGACACAAGAATTAATGGAAATGGAATATTATGATTTTGATTTTGAAAATATTGATCCACATATAATTAAGAATTTTGATAATGGTATTAATAATTATTTAGTGACACAATTTGGTTCAGATATATTAACATCTGATGAACAAAGACGTTATAATGATGAAATAAATCAATTATATGATTCTAGTATTGCACAATATGATCTTTCACAATTTACTGGTTCTGCATTGGGTAAAGATAATCGTGATCATGTATTATTATGTATACCATTAAGAGATGCTGAAAAAGTATTACCATTAATGTTTAAAAATTTAATGAATATAACATATCCACATGAATTAATTGATATTGCATTTCTTGTAAGTGATTGTTCCGAGGATGATAATACATTAGAGGCATTAAAGACATTCTCAATTCATTTACAAAATGGTACATTAACAGAAGTTTTCCAAGATATTGATATTATACAAGAATATATTGATTCCAAGACAAATGATAAATTATATTTAAAATATATGTCACCTAAATATTTAGAAAAATTACACCAATCATATTCACCACCATATCATAAAGATTATGATAAACCATTTAGATCCATTCAAATTTATGAAAAAAATTTTGGTCAAATTGTGGGCCAGGGATTTAATGATAGACATGCTGTTAAAATACAAGGTATTAGACGTAAATTAATGGCAAGAGCTCGAAATTGGTTAACCGCGAATGCATTAAAACCATATCATTCATGGGTTTATTGGAGAGATGCAGATGTGGAATTATGTCCCGGTACTATTATTGAAGATTTAATGTCTAAAGATTATGATATAATGGTACCCAATGTTTGGAGACCCCTACCAGAATTTTTAAATACTGAACAACCATATGATTTAAATTCATGGATTGAATCAGAACCAGCATTAGAATTAGCAAAGACATTGGATGAAGATGATGTTATTGTGGAAGGTTATGCTGAATATCCTACATGGAGAGTGCATTTAGCATATTTACGTGAAGAAGATGGTGATCCTAATGATGTTATTGAATTAGATGGTATTGGTGGTGTTTCAATTTTAGCTAGGGCAAAATTATTTAGAAATGGTGTTCAATTTACAGCATTTATATTTGAAAATCATGCAGAAACTGAAGCATTAGGTAAGATGGCTAGAAAGATGGGGTATAGAGTGGGTGGATTACCACATTATACATTATGGCATATTTATGAACCAGGTGATAATGATTTACAAGAGATTGCTAAATTAGAGAGACTTAATAAGAGAACAAATTAATTAATTATCTTTTTTCTTTGTTTTACGTATTTATCTTTTTTCGAGTTGAGACAGGGAAGGGAAAGAGGAAATATAATATATAGATGGATAAATAGATGGATAAATAGATAATAAAACGTATGTATAATGATAGTAATGTAAAAAAACAGGTCATATTAATTAAAATTTAATTAAGCATTAATTGGAGAAAATTTATTCGAGACCAGAAAGAATAAGAAGACGAATAATAAAAGGAAATAAAATAAATATACAATTCGTCATTCTTCATTACAAAAGGAAACTGTTAATAAATGGCATATTATTATAGGGAGACGTTTCCTGAAATAGAGAAACCACTACAGTAAATTTAATCAATTAAGTGTAGTTAAATAACGCCGTGGTAATCAATATAAAGAAAATACTGTAAAGAAAATACTGTAAAGATAAATAATTGCTCGAACGTAATTCAGTGGAGACAATAGACTGCAGAGAAACAGCCGTAGGAACAGGAAATGATTGGCACAATACGGGGTAATACAATATTGTATTGTATATTCTATTAATATTCTATTAATATTCTATTAATATACTATATTAAAATATACTTTTAATATAAAAAAACCCAAAAAGCACATGCACGGGGTCATTATCCTTGGGTGTCCCCTTTTTTGTTTATTATTTGCAATTTAAATTTTGTTTTTTTTTTGAATTTTTTGACTTTTTGACTTTTGGCGTCATAGACAATTCGAGTGTGTTTGTGCGTGTTTTCTCTGCAAGTCCGTTTTTACGTATTTTATTTTTACTGCGGTGTTTTACTGTATTGTTTCATTGCCGTGTATAACCGACATTCCGTTATGGATTCTCCGCATTTAATTCTCCGTGTTTGATTCTCCGTGTTTAACCGGGGCGTGCACGTGCCGCCGCGGTCCGGAGTGTCCCCTAACCCAAAAGTTATTATTATACAAAAAAATTATATAAAAGGATTCGTTTTTTACTTCAAGATAGTCAATTTTTCTTTACTTTTCATTACTACTTTCATTCTCACTTTCTCTCTCTTTATTAAAATAATCAAGATAAAAATTAATTACATTTTAATTTATCGAAAAGAAATATTTACAATTAAAAAGAATTTTTTTTCTGGCTTTCTCTGAAACTCTTCTTTAACAACTCTTTTTTTTTTGCTATTAAAAAATTATACTTTTGTCTTTAAGAAGATTACTCAATAATTATGTCGCAAAATTTAAATAATGATCATAGAAACGTTCCTAATATTGGTAACGAAAATAGGAACCTTGGCATGAACAATAATAATATCAACAACAACAACATCGTTACACCAACAACTACTCATTCTTCTTTATCAAATGATTCTTATAAAGATGATGATATTAATAATACTTTACCAAAGGATACAGAAAAATTAAATAATATAAATCCACCTTTAGATAATATTGTAGAAATTCCAAAAAAACCTGCTTCAGCTTATGTCACTGTATCTATTTTATGTTTAATGATTGCTTTTGGTGGTTATATTTTTGGTTGGGATACTGGTACAATTGGTGGGTTTATTAATCAAACTGATTTCCTTAGAAGATTTGGTCAACAAAATTCACAAGGTGTTTATTATTTTTCAAAAGTTAGAACTGGTTTAATTGTTTCAATCTTTAATGTTGGTTGTGCAATTGGTGGTATTGCTTGGTCAAGAATTGGTGATATTTGGGGTAGAAGATTAGCTTTAGTTTGGGTTTCAATTGTTTATATGGTTGGTATTTTAATTTCAATTACTTCAATTGATAAATGGTATCAATATTTTATTGGTAGAATTATTGCTGGTCTTGGTGTCGGTGGTATTGCTGTTTATTCACCATTAATGATTTCGGAAATTTCACCAAAACATATTAGAGGTACTTTAGTTTCTTGTTATCAATTAATGATTACTTTAGGTATCTTTTTAGGTTATTGTACTAATTTTGGTACTAAAAATTATGATGATTCAACTCAATGGAGAGTTCCATTAGGTTTAGGTTTTGCTTGGGCTTTATTAATGATTGCTGCTATGTTTTTTGTTCCTGAATCACCAAGATTTTTAATTGAAGTTGGTAGAATTGAAGATGCTAAAAGATCTGTTGCAAGATCAAATAAAGTCTCTGTGGATGATCCATCTGTAACTGATGAAGTAGAATTATTACAAGCTGGTATTGAAGTTGAAAGAGCCGCTGGTTCTGCTTCTTGGGGGGAATTATTTTCACCAAAGGGTAAAATTTTACAAAGATTAATTATGGGTATTATGGTTCAATCATTACAACAATTAACTGGTGCTAATTATTTCTTTTATTATGGTACTTCAATTTTTAGATCTGTTGGTTTAGAAGATTCTTTTGAAACTGCAATTGTTATTGGTGTAGTTAATTTTGTTTCTACTTTCCCTGCTATTTGGATTGTGGAAAGATTTGGTAGAAGAACTGGTTTATTATGGGGTGCTGCTGGTATGGTGGCTTGTTTAGTTGTTTATGCTTCTGTTGGTGTTACTAGATTATATCCAAATGGTATGGATCAACCATCATCAAAAGGTGCTGGTAATTGTATGATTGTATTTACATGTTTCTTTATTTTCTGTTTCGCAACTACTTGGGCACCAACTGCTTTCGTTATTGTTGCTGAAACTTTCCCATTAAGAATTAAAGCTAAAGGTATGGCTGTTTCTGTTGCTGCTAATTGGATGTGGAATTTCTTAATTAGTTTCTTTACACCTTTTATTACTGGTGCAATTAATTTCTATTATGGTTATGTCTTTATGGGTTGTTTAGTTTTTGCTTTCCTTTATGTATTTTTCTTCGTTCCTGAAACTAAAGGTTTAACTTTAGAAGAAGTTAATACTATGTGGGAAGAAGGTGTTTTACCTTGGAAATCTGCTTCTTGGGTACCACCATCAAGAAGAAATGCTGATTATGATGTTAATGAAATGGCTCATGATACAAAACCAGCTTATAAAAGATTATTTTCAAGAAAATAATTTTCCAAAAAAAATAATCTTTTAACTTTTTTTTTTAAATTTTTTTTTCTATAATAATAATAATTAATTTAATAATTTTAATAATTAATTTTTTTTCATAATATATAATTTAATTTTAATGAATGTTATTCAATTTTACTTATTTTGCTTTTTCAATTTACTGAAAATAGTTGCAGTTAAATCCTAAGGAAATTTAAACTACAACATTTTTTATAAAATAATTAATGAATGTTAGTATATAATAATTATGTATAATATTTATTGTATAAATTTTATTTCTTTTTTTTTCTTTTCTTACTCAAAAGTGATTTCTTTAAGTACACTATGCATGTTCCACTTCTCTCTCTATTTCCATCTTGGCTCTATGTTGTTTCCATATCTCTTCAATAACATAAATACCCATAATAATTGAACCAAGACCAGCTAACCCAATACCTAAATACAATGCTGATCTATAACCTTTTAAAACTTCATTACCTGTCTTATTGATCTGTTTCTCTACAGTAGTACCCATACCTAAACATAACGACATTGAATAATTGACCATTGTATTAGCTAATGAACCAGCCATACCTTGAAATTCAATTGGTAATCCATCACTTAAAATAATGGCCGCCGCGGGGAAGGACATATCCATACCAAAACTTAATATTATCATAGTACCTAAATTCATACGGAAATATGTTTGTTTAATTGGTGTTACACTAAACATAATAGTTCCAACTGTAAAGGCAATCATTGATAAAAATAATAAAATTGCAGCAGATACTTTTTTAATGGAAATACCAACACAAACTGATGCTACAACACCAAATATACCAAACATGAAATATGTACCACCTGCCCAAACTGGTGAATAATTTCTTAAATTTAAAAGGAAGGCAAAATAATAATATGAAAATATACCAAATGAACCCCAACCAACAAATAATGATATTAAAACCATAATTAAATGTCTATCTTTCATGACTACTTGTGGGATTAATGGAATTTTAATTAATTTAATTTCAGTAAAGAAAAATGTACAAATTAAAACTACTGATACCACTAATAGAGCAATAATATATGCTGTATCCCAACCAACAAGTGGTCCTTGATTCCAAACAAAATTGAAAAGAATTAAACCTGATACAGCTAATAAACTTTCATACCAATTCATTTTAAATCCATGAATATTTGTTGGTAAATGATTTGGTGTAGAATAAATTGCAATAGCCAATGTAATTGATGAAATTATTGCCATGGCATAAAATGACCATGGCCATTGTTCTGCATCTTCTGTACCAATAAGACCACCAAATGTGGCCCCTAAAGCGGCCCCCACTGGTGCACAAGCACCAATTAATGCAATGACAATATTTTTACGGAATGTATTAGGTTTATATATGACACCAACACAACCAATCATATTTGGTAATACAAATGCCATACCTAAACCTTGGAATGCTCTACTAACAATGAAAAAAGTATCACTACCAGAATATTTAGTGAAACCACAAATTAATGACCATATTATAAAACATATGTACCCACCAATAAATGTTATCTTTAATCCAT
The DNA here is from genome assembly GCA_030571715.1 of Grigorovia jiainica (nom. inval.). NCBI lineage: Eukaryota > Fungi > Ascomycota > Saccharomycetes > Saccharomycetales > Saccharomycetaceae > Grigorovia > Grigorovia jiainica (nom. inval.). The sequence goes on along the minus strand of JAJLYE010000017.1, from coordinate 8,407 downwards.
AAATATCACCAATTCTACCACTAATTAAAATAAATGAACCTGCCACTAATGGAAATGATGCCATTAACCAACTTTGATTATTTACATCACTTTGGAAGGAATCTGTTAATATATTCATAATGGATAATGTTTGTGGTGTGGAACCTTGACTTAATAATTGAGTCATCATACAAAATGAAATAAATAAATATTCAGTGATGGAATCTTTAAAATATGTAGGATCTTGCCATTTATCACTTGTATTGTTTGATATTATCTCTGAATTAATTTCAATATTTTCTTCACTTGTTGTGGAACTTTTCTTTTCAAGCTCATCGCAACTGGATTCATTCGTATGTACTGGTGTCTCTATGGGTTTGTCCTGTTTTTTCTTGGAGAGAGAAAATTTGCTTAACATGACAATATTTCCCTACCTTGTATTTGTCCTTATAGATGAATAGTTGCTATAGAGACCAAAATAGCTATAAATCTCAAATTATGGCAATATATATATTCCAAAAAAAAAATTTATAAAAAATTTCTTAAAAAAATATTTCATTGTGATTATTAATTAATTAATTAATTAATTAATTTAAGAAACGAGTCACTTACACCCTCAAAAAAAGAAACGATACATTATTCTCGTACGTTTATCACATTTATTGTTATCTGGATTAGGGGAGAGGAGCGACTTTGATATTGTGTCTTATTAAAATGGTTTGTCTGCTAAACTATGCCCAGTGGAATAACTATTGACTTGCCTTTCAATATCACTTAATCTTAAAAATATAATAAGTTTTTCCGGGATTGCCGAATTGGGACATCCCGCCAAAGTAATTTCGAGGTCGAGACTGTTTAATGGGTTCAGTACCAAATGGTTTGTTCTTGAAGGGTTTGTTCTTGAAAGGTTTGTTAGGATAATATGAAAATGTCCATTATTGATTATAGTGTATAGTTTTTATATAATAGTGCAAACACGGTTTTATGTATGTGGCTTGTATATTTACAGACATATGTGTAATGGCATAATCTTCACTATGGATTATAAAAATCTGCTTTATCATCAGAGGCACCAAGAATATTAGCTGCATACATGAATGTAGAATGTTGAATTTGTGCTAAATATTGAGCCATTACATCTGAACCAGCTATAACTTCTCTATTGAAAAGATAATCATTAGCATCATTTTTACCATAATTTTTCTTATTTTTAAAATGTGATTTATTAAATTTACCTCTACCACTAGTGGGTCGCTTAGTGAAATGTGACTCAGAAACGTTGCTATCATTCAAAGTATCATGTCTATCATTACCTTCATTAGGTGAACTAATGATTAATTCAATGTCTGATGAATTGACAGATAAATTATCAATTTGACCTAATGATTGCTCATGGGAGTCTCTGACTTTCAAGAAATTATTTTCTGGACTCTTTGTAACGTTATTGTCATTTTCATTAGATGTATCGATTTTGTCACTACTATCATTATTATTGTTATCATTGTTATTATCAGGTTGTTCAATTTTATCTAATGTGGTATCCTCGTTAGAATCTTCATTACCATCGGGAATCGGTGATAATGATACGGGTGAATCAGTTTGTTCAATACTAATACCTAATGAATTTAATGACAATATTTTATTTTGTTCAGAAGTTTCCATATTATCAGATTTATTTATAGTATTTATTCTCTTTTTATCCTCTTCAAATTTTCTTCTCGCTTCTAAATGATGTAGTCTATCTTGATTACTTGATTTTCTATGATTTTTATTAAATTTAGATTTCTTATGAGGTATTAAATTTCTGTTGATATTACCACATCTATCCTTACCATATTTGATTTTTAAACCTTCATAACGATTTTCAAATTTTTCATTAAATTTATCTCTCTTATTATTTGCATTTTCCACTAATTTAATTGCTGAATTAATATTCATAAAATTAATCCAACAACAATGACTATCAGCTAAATAATTAATTTGTTCAATTGGTCCATAACTACTAAAATCTTCTCTTAATTGTTCCTCATCAGGTAAAACGTATTTTTTATGATAAATTTCAAAATTTGGATCCTCCATATATTTATCTTTAAATGCCATTTCAGGTAAACTAACATAAACATTTCTACTGGCACCAACGGTAACCGCTAATGCAACAGATTTAGGTAATGGTCCTGAAAATCTACCCCAACCTAATTTTAATATATTACCATGTAATATAATTGGATCAATAAATGAATTAGCATAAAATTGTACTGCGGCAGAGGCTTCAATAAATGTGATGAAACAAATATGTCTAGATTCAATAAAATTAACATTTTGTAAAATACCACCACGAATTACATTACAAACATCTTCCACTTTAGATCTTGGATTAATATTCCCAATATATATGGTTCTATTACCTACATCACCACCCATAGCTGATACCATCTTACTTGATGCATTGAATTGATTTTCAATAGAATCTGTAATTGGTTGTGATAAACGTTTTTGTTTAAAAGGTGGTTGATCCATTCTAAATGCTGGACTTAAGCCAATTGGTGTATGTGGGATTAAAATATTATTTCCCTGTTGAACCATATAATTTGAAAATGATGGATTAAGCATGGGGATGTTTTCATATGATTCTAAAGTTGGATCATTGATAAACATTTCTTGATTCTTAAGTGTACTAGCAAGTGATACCGAACTTCTATAATTTTGTAAATAATAAGATTTAATCACATTTGTTGGTGTTTCATTGTACAGTTCAACATTAGGAAATTTATAATCATTAATATCAATAGTTTTATTTTGTTCATCTAAATCTAGTTCATTTAATTTTTCAGTTAAATTAATTATATTTTTATCAAATTCAATGGAATTTGGTGCAGAAATAAAACTTGATTCATTAGATTGAGAGAAAAATTCTTTTTGATTGTTGTCATTATTTATATCATTATTGATATCTTCGTCATCTGTAGTGGAATTAATTTCATTTAAATCTGGGGTATCATCTATAATGTTAATTCTATTTACCGATGTAGTAGATGACGCTGTTTCAAATTTATTATTGTTGCTCTTGTCTTGTTTATTTAATGGTTTAAATAAGACGAAAAAAATATCTTGAATATTTAAATCCCTCTTGTTAACACTTAAATAATCTACCATCTCTATAGTCATATTAATATTTAAAAATGTAAGAATACAATAATGTTTATTAAATGGCTTAACTGATTTTTCTGTATTAAACAATTTAATTGATTCTAATATGTATCTGTTATTACCATTTTCAATTTTTAAAAATTTCAACTTATCTAATAATTCAACTTCATTTATTTTATCCTTAAATGTAATTGCAATAGACCTAGTGTATTCTTTATTGGCCAATTCAAAATGTAAAGTTTCATCTAACTCTTTATCAACATTTTGAGTATCTTTATTTTGGACTTTTTGACCTGTTATATAGGGACTCCTATTAGATTCGACATTATGATTATATTTAAATAATACAAAATTTAAATTTAATGAATCAGATTTTAATTGTAATTTGTATTCTTTAAATCTTTGTAAAATGTTATTATAGAAATTTAAACAAATTTCCACTGTTAAAAAATTTAAAATATATTTATTTTTGTTATTATCTTGCTTTTCAACATAAATACTTTCAATCAAAGAACTTTTGATTATACTATTTAAGAATGACTCAAAATTTATTGAATTATCGATATTTTCCAAGAGTAAAGATCTTGTTCTGAAAGTATCATCACCCTTTGGTAATATCTTATAAGAGATATTAAATTTTTCATTAAATAAATCTTTGAATTGATTTGCATCTAATTGTTTAAATTGTTCATCATAAATAATATTTAAATTATTCTTATTTTTCAAACGTCTACTATTATTATTAGAAATACTACTACTAGTATTACTTATTTTTCTTAAAAAATTATTATTATTGGTTGGGATATTTCTATTAAGATCGTCGAATTTGTTACCATTCAAATTATTATAATTGATATTAGAATAATTGTTATTATCGATATTATTTGTTAAATAATGTTTTTGTAATTGTTGAGGTAAAGTTGGTGTTGAAATAAATGGTGAACCCATTAATAAATGCGATGGTAATAAAGTTGCACCATAAGCGGTATCAAAAGGTGTCATCATTGGAGTAACATTTTGTGGATAGACATGTTGGTATACTTGTGGATAGGTCTGTTGATAAGTTTGTTGATAAAATGAATCTATATTATTAAAACTGCTATTATTAATGTTACTATTATCGATAAAGCTATTATTGTTATTATGAATGAATGAATTATTTTCAATAAAACTGTTATTATTATTTTGATTATTCATTACATCAAAAGACATCATATGGCTATCATTGTTTATCATGCTGTTTTCGTTATTATTTGATTCTAAATTATGATCTTCACTAACATGATCAGACCATTTATTGTTATTTTCGTTGTAAATGAGTCTATTTGGCATATTATTAATATAGAACTGGAAAAAAACACAGAGACTGGTACGAATTGGTTGAATGAAACACTGAGAAAAAGAACTATTAATGGTAAAGTAAATCAAAAAATATGTATAGGATTTACTTATAAATAAACGAAAGAAGTGGAAGAAAGTACAATTACTTCAGCTTTAAAAAAAGGTATAAAATGTCTAAATATAAAATATAGCAGTGTTGACAATATATACTAGTCAATGTGCTGCAGAATTGCTGTTGATACCTGTCTATAACTGTTGACAATTGTGGTTAACAGAACAAGACCCTTCTGTAAAAAAAATAAAAACGTTTTTCTGTCTTGAAGCGTGGCCGAAAGGGGTAATTTTGTTGGACGTTATTTATAGCAGTTTGCGTAGAGGAAATGCAGGACACTTTATGATTGTAACGTGTTGTCATATACAAATATGTGGTTATATACCGGTGTATGTATGCTTATATGTATGTATGTTATGCAGTGGCCTGGTCGCTGTGTGGATAATGTTGAAAGAATAAATAAAATAAAATAAAATATAGGAAGCAAAATAAATGAAATTCAATAATTCATATCTAATATAATTTCACACATCATGGCAATATGATCACTTGGGTATTCGCCAATGTATGGTTCGCTATGATGTGGCATTTCAGACATTAGGGGCATTCTTAAATAGCTCTTGATGGCAATATGATCCTCTTTTTGTAGTTTTTCAAGATCAATTTGATTCTTATTGGTATTAATTTTGTTGCCCTTATCCCAAGGTTTGATGAAAAAAATATAATCTAATAAACCAGCCCAAGATATTGATCTATGTGATATCATTGGTTCTTGGTATGGTGTATTATTGTTTACATTTTCCGGATGAACAATATTATAACCACAACCATATAATGAAATACCAATTAAATTTATTGAATTATGTAATTCTTCTAATCTATTAACTAAATGTGTTTGTTGTGGTGTACTTTCATAAGTATCTGGTCTTGGATTCATAGGTTGTTTTAATAAATGGAAATTATCAATCCAATTTCTACTACCTCTTTCTTCTTCAAAATCATCACTGTCAGCTTCATCAATGGCGTTTTCATCAATGGCATTTTCGTTTATTGCCCTTGAATGTTTCCTAAAATTTAAATATTCCCTTGATGCTGATGCAGAATCTGTTGTTGATGCCAATGTTGATGCTGAAGATGACGAGGTAGATGAGGTTTCTGTAAGATGTTCATTTAAATAACTATTTCTTCTTTCAGAATAATGATATGCGGTACTACATTCAATTATTGATCTTGGTTTACCATCAAAATGAACTGGTTTATCTGTAATTGATAAATATGGTGGATCCTCTGGTGATGAATTAAAATCACCAGTTAAAAATGTAAACCAATGATTATTAGTTTCATTTGAATCATTATGAAATTGGTTTAATATCTTCTCTCTAAATTGATTTATTTGATCCAAAATTATATAACACTGCCTTGTTCTTTCAAAAGTACCAAAAAGATGCCAAAATAAATGTGTTGTAGAGATGATAATACCATCGTTATTCATTTTTTTATCGTTCTCATGTATAATATCAGTTTTAAATTTCAATGCTAAAATTAATGCAACACTCATTGTCCCCGTTGTGGGGCCTATATTATCACTAACAATGATATCATCCATTACAATAGGTAATTTATCAATACATTGAAATTTATTTAAATCCCAAATAATGGCAACACCATGAACTTTATTTAAACAAGTGAAAAATTCACCTTGATAACCACATTCCTCCAATTCTTGTGACCAAAATTTTTCCCATTGTATCTTATCCACTTCTTGTAAACATAATATATCTGGATGATAATAATTAATCTCTTGTAATAAAGTCTTTGATCTATAATTCCATTTAAGGGCACCATGTGAATCAGGGAAAGTATTTCTTCTTATTAAAGTTTGTGCTAATGTATTATAAGTCATTATCTTTAAATTAATACCATTTATATGTATATATTTTTCAGGTAAATTTAAAATTGGTCTCTTTATAAAATTTGGATGTTTCCTTAAATTTTCTTCTTCTTGCTTTTTCTCCAAGATATGACGTTCGTGTCTCTCTTTCCTTATCTTAGCTATAGCTTCAGGTGATACCCAATCCATGGGCGATTTTGAACGTGAGTGGCTCATATCTTTTTATTGTGTAATTTGTAAATATAATTGTTTGCACATACTAAAAATCTGAGATGTAATAGTTAATTTTTCTTTACAATGGAAAAAAAATAAAATATAGAAAGTTTCCCCTCATTGTAATTGTTATTATTAACAATAACGCAGTGGAATAGGGATAATAATACTATAATAAGAACTGTTGTATTGTTTCAAATAGAATAATATTATAATAAAAAGGATAATGAGTTATTACAAGATAACATTGATAAGATCATTGATTGGTACCCCACATACCACACGAGCTGTAATCAAAAGTATTGGTTTAAGAAAAAGATTAAGTGTAGTTTATAAAAAGATAACACCACAAATTGCTGGTAGTTTATTGAAAGTAAAAGAAATGATCGATGTTCAAATTACTGATAAACCATTAACAAGTGAACAGCAACGTTTACTTAGGAAAAGTAATCCCGGTTATGAAGTTATTAAGAGATTGAAAGACAATATATGATATGGTATTGTATTTTTATTGTATTGTATTGTATAGTATTGTAATTGGCAATAAATTGTAGATATATAATATATTTGTGAATAGTAAATAAATAATATTAGTTTAAAAAAAATGTTAATAGCGATAAAGACAAATAATATATTAAAAATTGATTATATCATCAGTTAAGATATTTTTATTATTAAATTTATTTATTCTTGGATCTTCATCGTCGTCATCATCATTATCATCGAACGCTACACTAAATGAATCTACCATACGGAAAATATCACTTCTATCTATAGCTTTACCATCGAAACTTAATTCGAATGAATCATTAAATTGAATTGAATCATCTATAGATAATAAATTATTAGTATGTGTACTGAGGCTGTTAATATTTGTGTTTGTATTATTATTTATTAATTTAAACCTGTTTAATTTCTTGTTTAATTTATTATTTATTAATTCATTTTGATTAATAAAATCATTAATCTCGTAAATGGGTAAATCATCAAATCCTAGAATATTAAATAATGCGGTTTTACCCTTACTATTTCTCTTATTATTTGTTTTTTCATTAATTTTTGTATCACTATGTGTATTTAATTGTAAATCATGCAATGTTTTATGCCTCTGATTGAATTCATTTGTGGGTATTGATTGTGTTATTTCTATAATATTTAATTTAAAATT
>JAJLYE010000016.1:101972-113506 GCA_030571715.1 Grigorovia jiainica (nom. inval.) | reverse complement strand
AATTTATTTTCCTAGTAATGTATATATTTTTGTGCTAAAAAACATTGTTCAACATTTTATCCCATAAAATACATTAAATTGATAGTATTGATATGAAAAATATACTTACACCAAGAAATTTACTTGGTAGGAAGAGTATACTAAAAAAAAGTAAAGGTGAAAATACAGAGGATAATGAAAAAATTAACAATGACTCCAAAGGAAATTTGAATTTTAATCCACTATCGACGAATGGAGTAGATATTTTGCCACCAGCAAGGATAAAAACCCATGATTCAACATATAGTGATTCTGTTATAGATCCGTTAAGGGATATCGGTTTACAAATAAATGATATTACCTCAACGAATTCATCAATAAATTCATTACCTAATCAGATAATTTCAAATGATGATCCAAAGGTAACAATATCAAAAAGAGAAAGGATAAGTAGATTATTGAGGAAAACAGCAAGTTCAAGTATTAGAGGATATCATGGTAGTAATTCTAATAATGATAAAGATAAAAACGTACGTAAACACGGACATAAATCAAATAGGGATGATGGTCCTATATCATTAGCTACATTAACTGAAGAAGGAATATTGATCAAATCAAGAAAACCAAAAGCTTATGAATATAGTGAAGAGTACTCCGCTTTAATAAATAATGTTCGTCCTAGTATGTCCTCTAGTCGTACAAGCTTTAGTACATCGGATACTGAGAGTCATTTGGAAACCGCATCATATGTTAGTTGTGTAACCTGTTTGAGCGATAGTGTATCAACCTTATCTTTAGAGACAACAAATACTAACGATATTTATAGGGTAGAAAGTAAAAAAGTTATTGAATCAGATAATAAAAACTTAGAGAATAAAGAAATTTCAACTGATCCTAATGTTACAAATAATTTCGCCAATATAAATAATTCTAAAAATTATGCTTCTGTGAATGGACAAATACCTACAAATTCAGTCATACCATACAAGATAATATTAAATGCTAAGTATATTGATCCATCGACCTTAATAGCAGATAATAAAAAAACTTTACCAATTAATCCCGATTCAAATCATCATTTGGTTGAAATAACATTTGCAAAACCAAGAAGACAAGACGTTGTTCCTAAAAGATTAACTTTACTTATAGAATATGAACAAAAAACAGAGTTGGGTATTAATTATGATAATAGTGATGAGAATGATAGTGATAATGCTAATAATGATAACGAGACATATTCTAATAATAATGACGTCGTGGAAGAGATTCTGAAACGAAGTTATTTAAATAGTAAAAGGCATAGAAATATTCTGGTTATTATTAATCCATTTGGTGGTAAACGTAATGCTAAGAAAATCTTTATGAGAAAATCCAAAAGATTATTAATGGCAAGTGGGTTTAAATTTGATATTAAATATACAAAATATAATGGACATGGTATTGAAATTGCTCAAAATATGAATATTAATAAATATGATACAATTGTTTGTGCATCTGGTGATGGTATACCACATGAAGTAATAAATGGATTATATAGAAGACCTGATAGAGTGGAGGCATTTAATAAGATTGCTATTTCTCAAATACCTTGTGGTTCTGGTAATGCTATGAGTGTTTCTTGTCATTGGACTAATAATCCATCATATGCAACTTTATTTTTAATTAAATCAATTGAAACACGGTGTGATATAATGTGCATGTCACAGCCATCATATAAGGATAATATTCCACATTTATCATTTTTAAGTCAAACATATGGTATTATTGCCGATTCTGATATCAATACAGAGTTCATTAGATGGCTTGGCCCAGCTAGATTTGAATTAGGTGTTGCATTTAATATTTTCCAAAGGAAGAATTATCCTTGTGATATTTACGTTAAGTATTTCAAGAAAGGTAAAAATGAATTAAAATTACACTATTTACAACAATTAAGTGAAATGAATAAATCGCAAGATGATAGGTCTAATGACACCAATGAAGATATTGATAATATGGTTACAGAAGATATGTTTAAAATTAAGTATCCTTTGGAGGATGATATTCCTGGTGATTGGGAAAAAATTGACTCAGATATTACAGATAATTTAGGTATATTTTATACTGGTAAAATGCCGTATATGGCAGCTGATACTAAATTTTTTCCTGCAGCATTACCATCTGATGGTGTTATGGATATGGTTGTAACTGATTCCAGAACTCCATTTACCAGAATGATACCAATTTTATTAGCATTAGACAAAGGTTCTCATGTTTTACAACCAGAAGTATTACATTCGAAAATTTATGCATATCGTTTAATTCCTAAGAACTCATCTATTTTATATCCTATGAATGAACATAAAAATGGTAAAGAAATTATAGAGAATGCTCCTGACAAGAGTAGTAATACTTCAGAGTTATCAACTCCTTCAAGATTTATTATAGATAATAATAGTGATATTGATATTGACATTGATGATAATAATAACACTAATAATGATATTGATGATAGAAATAATAATAGTGATTATATACAATCATCACCAACTAAATTTAAAGACGAAATTGATTTAAATTTAGTCAAATCCTCAAAGGGATTATTTTCGATTGATGGCGAAAAATATCCATTGGAGCCATTACAAGTTGAAATAATTCCTAAATTATGTAAGTTTTTATTAAGAGATGGTAGATTTGTTGATACAGAATTTGGTGATATGTAAATATTTGAATGGAGCTTAAAATTAGTGTTAGTAATGCTTGTGGTTGTATTATTTAATGGAGATTAAAAAAATAGAAGAAGAAGCAACTAGCAGAATATAGTATGTTGATTATATTGTTGATGTATTAGTTATAATAATTATATATTAACTTATTTAATAGATTATATAAGATACATATTTATAAAATTTGATGAAATTTAATGAAATAATGAAATATATAAGAGTTTTGAAAGGTTTGATCAGTATTTCACATTATAAATTACACATACTTAATTAGTTATTGATATTTAAAAGGATATAAATATATATATATTGCATTATTTCGTATTTGTTTGTTTAAAGACATTTTATTACTCTTGTTATTATTATTACTACTACTACTATTATTATTATTATTACTATTATTATTATACAATTATTAAATTAGATTATTAGTAAATTTAACATTGACAAGAACTTTGTTGTTGATTTTCATTTTCAGTTGATATATCAATTACCCCAGCTTTTTGATTATTATTAGTATCATTTTTATTATTAATATCATTATCTAATGGATTTTTAATATTAGAATCTTTAAATTCAGGTAATGATTTAGCAATTTTTTTAAATAAATTTTTCACGTTATAACCAGCTTTAGTCGATGTTTCCATAAAGATATCAGCTCCTAGAATTTTTGCCTTTTGTTCACCTTCTTCAATTGTAACTTGTCTTTCATCAGTTAAATCATTTTTATTACCTACGATACAAAGTATAACATTTTCTTCACCTCTTTCATTTTTAACATCTTCAATCCATTTATCAATAAATTCGAATGATTTTTTCTTAGTGATATCATAAACCACAATCGCAACTCTTGAATCTCTAATATAAGATGGGATTAAAGATCTAAATCTTTCTTGTCCAGCAGTATCCCATAATTGTAATCTAATTGTTTTATCATCTAAATACATTGTTTTTGATAAAAAATCTATACCAATTGTTGCTTGATAATGATCATCAAAAGTATCATACATAAATCTAGTAATTAATGAAGTTTTACCAACACCTTGTTCACCTAAGAAAACGATTTTATATTTGCTTAATGATTTATTTAGTCTTTTATTACCAGTTGTAGAATTGTTTAAATTATTACTCATTTTTTTTTTTTGAATGGTTTGATTTCTTGTATAATATAATTTAAATTTTAAATTTTAAATTTTAATTCTGATTAAATTAAAAAAAATTTGTAAATAAAGTATACCCTTTTAAATGTTATATCAAAAATCAAATTTTGTTTGAAATTGTAAAACAATCGATTAAAATAATTGAAATTAAACAATGATTACAGTACAAATTCCTTAATTGAAGTCTCAAAAAAAAAAAAAGAAGAAAAGAAAATATCAAAATTTGACATTTGAAATTTAGAAATTTTCAATTTGGAATATCCGCACGTGATTCTTAAAAGTTTTCCAAAATTGATGGAAATACATTTTTGTTAAATTGTTGATTGAAATTGATTGAGATTGAGATTGATTGGTTTTAATTATATTTTAATATATAAATATGAGATAATAAGATAAATTATATATGAATCCAGACAAAAAAGCAAATTATTTTTTACCAGATTTTTTAATACCACCACCAATTAATGGTTTACCAGCTTTAACATTAGCCATCATTGCCTTCTTAGCGGCAGCATCAGCTTTTTGCTTTTCCTTAAAAGCAGCTTCTTCTGGATCCATATCCTTTTGTTGCTTCTTCTTTTGCTTTAAAGGTTTCATTTTACCACCTTGACGACCAGACATATTTATATTATTATTTGTATTAGTTGTTGTTTTCACGTGTGATGGTTTTTGAACTGAAGTTAAATTTAAAAAATTAATTAAAATTGGTTAAAATTAATTTAATTTAATTTAATCTCACAAAAACAATTTTCCAATAAGGAAGAAAAAAAAGGAAAAATTAAAAACAAATCTTCCCCGCCAGGACTCGAACCTGGAATCTCTCGGTTCGTAGCCGAACGCCGTGACCATTGGGCCACGAGGAATAAGATTTATATACGGGAAAAATTCAGGTGTTCGTTTTAAAGGGTATGTTTGTTGAATTAAATTAGTGACTAAACGTAAATTATTGTTTTATTAACACACTTTTATCATATCATAATTATATATATAAAGATTTTCCATTTCAAATTAAATTAAAAAAAAAAGTTGTTGTATTTAATTAAACTCCTTGTTTATCAAGGCAAATATTTTTTCTTTTTTTTTTTCCAATAATGTGTTGTTGACCCACGGAATAATGAAATACAAAATTAAAAAAGCACGATCTGATTAGAAGAATGTTTTTCGTTTCCAAGAAAATGCCGTAGAAGTCATGTTTTCCATTTTACTTCCGCGGGTTGTTTTTAATAACCATCTAATTTCCACGGATGTAGTCCACGGATTTCCATTGCCAATTTTTACATAAAAAAATGGAAAAAAGGAAAAACACGGTTATTGTATATTCTCTTTACATATTTATATACATTAACATAATCTAATTTACTAATAACATTATTTGTATTTATTGCACTTTTTGTTGTTTTTGTTTTTATGTGTTTTATACTTGTATAATCTTTCCAGTTCCACGGTTAAGTTTTGTTGTTGTTGTTCTTTTTTAAATTAAATACTTTAGTATAAAAATGGTTGCATCAAATCGCCCTGAAAATGTATTGCATTCTCTAAATAATAATAATAATAATAACAAAAATAATGATATTGAAAAAAATAATACTAAAAAGAGAAGAAAATTAGTTAAATCATGCCTATTTTGTAGAAAAAGAAAATTAAAATGTAATCAAACTAAACCAATGTGTCAACAATGTTTAGATAGAAAATTACCTAATTGCATTTATATGGATGGGTTTAATTATGATATTGATACTGAAGAATTATTTAATAATTCACCAAATATTAATTTATTAAATAAAATTAAATTATTAAATGATAAAATTATTAATTTAAAAAAAATTAATAATGATTTAAATAATAAATTAATTGATAATAAATTTAATGAAATTGAAATTGAAAACAATAATTACAATAATTATTATAATAATAATAAAAATAATAAAAATAACACATTCAATCAAAATGAGTTAATTCATTTAAAAGAAAGAAATCCAATTTGGAGTTTTAGAACTTCACAAAGAAAATTTGATAAACAATTTATTTTTGGTCCAACATCATGGAAAACTTTATTATCAGCTGAAGGTGAAAAATTTCAATTAGAATTTATTAGTCTTTGGAATAAATTAAAACCAAGAATGGAAAATTATTTTTCAATTTTACCAATTAATACTTGTATTAAAATGGATATTAATTCAATTTTAATTAGTAACGTTTGTAAAGATTTACCATCTTTTAATCAAATTAAATTTTTCCTTTTAAATTATTTTAAGAATCCATTTCATAATATTTTCACTTGTTTAGATGAAAATAAAATTTTAAATGATTTAGATGAATGTTTTATAAGAATTAGTAATAATTCAAATAATAATGGCAATAATAATAATAATGATGATGATGAAATTATTATTGATTTATCACCAAAAGATGGTCAAAATTATTATAAAATCGGTATTATTTTAATTTTATTAGCTATTGGTTATTATACAAATGAAGAATTACCATTATCAATTAGAAATTTATTAATTGTTCTTAATGGTTTCACTTGTGGTTCATTAAATTATGTTGAAAAGGCACAATTTTTATTATTAACTAATTTTTTTAAAATTTTTGATGGAAGATATAGTAGATGGGATGGTACAGATAATTATACAATTTTAGCAACATTATGTCAAACTGTATTTTCATTAGGATTAGATGATGTTAATCGTTGGTATAGAAATAAAGAAGATTCAGTTGGTAATTTACAAACTTTAAAGAATACATTTTATTGGACTTTATATTGTGATGTTATGAATTCATTTGATATGGGGAGACCATTATTTATATCAGATGATACTTTTGATGCAGAAACTTTACTTCTTGATAAAGGTAGTTTTAGTATTTTCAATGATAATAATTGTCCAAATAAATTAAGTGCTGAAAAAACTATATTATTGAAAAAATTTATTATAATGAGTAGGAAAAGTATTCAAAGGGTAAATAATATTACTAAATATAAGAATGAAAGTATTGATAATTCTATATTTGAATTACAAAATTTTTTAGAATTACATTTTAAAGATATTGATAAATATACAAGTCTTGGTAAAATTTTTACAGTTGATCCATTTGATATTTTAATTTTAGGACCAGTATTAGGAATGTTATTTAATTTTAATAATATTAAAAGATCATTTTTCAAAGATATTTCAATAAGAACTAAAAATAGTATTGCTAAATATGGGCTTTTAACATTATCATTGTGTGTTAATTCAGTTTTTTCATTGTTTGAAGCAGATAAACTTATTTATCCAATTCATGTTAAAGCAGGTAAAAGATTAACACCATTTTTAAGTTTAGCATTACCATTAACAATATCGTTATCTGTTAGAGTTATAACTGAAATATATGGAATCTTTTTAGCAAGATTAACTTCAAAAGAGAAAGGTTTTATTCTTTTAAATAATCATATTTCAGCAAAGATTGAAATTGATACATTAAATGTACCAATTGATCATTATTATTCATTTATTGAATATATTGAATTTTTCCAATTAATATTATCAAAATTTTCTGAAAAAAAAAATGAAGAATTGAATGTATTAATTAAGACATCATATCCCTTAGTATCATTATTAGCGTTAGATAATGTTGGTAGATTATTATTTTCTAAAGCTATACGTTCTAGAGGTGATATTGAAATTACTTGGCAAAGAAAAGGATTTGATCTTAATGAAATAACAGATGATTTATTAAATACATTTGTAGATGATGTTTGGGATAATTATGCATCAGATACTACACAATTATGGTCTACTAATCCAGATTCATTAATTGAAAAATCAGGAAAATTTGATATAAATGCATTAAGATTTGAGGCAAATAATTATATAAATAATAACTAATGATATACTAAAACATTTAATGAATTACAGGGAAATATATTTAATGAAATATATTGCTTTAATTAATAATCGAATATTGAACTGTTTAATCAAGTAAAATTCTTTAAGTTAGTCGATACAAGCAAGCTCTGTCTGATTAACGTTGGAAATGTTTCATTAATTTCAGTGTCACCAAAAAATGCATATTATAAATTAGGAAAGCAGTAGTCAAACAAAAGGAATTAATATATACTTTTTAACATTAATAACTCAATCTAAAATAGAATAAGAAACGTTTGAACCAAATAATTGAATTTAAAATTGTCTTGAATTTAAGGTAGCGGTTACTTTTAGAAAAAACCAAGTTTTAGACACTCATGAGGTGAAAGTTGGGAAAACCGGACCAGCACATTAGAAAGACGGGCACGTGAATTGTTTTTGTTTTTCTTGAGGGTGCTTTTTGTGAAAATTATTAAATCCGCATTCAATTTTCAAATAATAAGCGTTGGAATCGTCTTTAAAATGGTCACCTCGGCACGTGAGACATATTTTTTTCTTAAAATTTAAAAAAAGCTAGGGAAATGTTTTTTACCTTATTCCAACTCATAATAACAACGCATCAATTAAATTTCACTAAAAAAACAAAAAAAAACAAATAAAACAAAAAAAACCAACAAAATTATTGACAATAAAAAGAATAAAGTAGTTGTACAAAAACAGAATACTAATAGTAATGATTAAATCTACATTAATATATCGAGATGATGGATTACCTCTTTGTATGTCAGTGGATGAAGATAGTTCCATGGAATTAAATGAACAAAAAAAATATGTTAAATTATTAATTTCCCGAATGACACCACAATCAGCTACAGAGGCTACATTAGATAGCAAAAAATTTGAAATAAGTTATATTAAAATTGATATTATTTATTTTTTTGTTATTTGTGAAAGAGATTATCCTCGTAATCTTGTATTTTCATATTTAAATGATATTGCATCAGAATTTCAACATTCATATTCAATTGAATATACTAAACCAACATTAAGACCATATGCATTTGTTAGTTTTGATACTTTTTTACAAAAGACTAAAAAAATTTATAGTGATAAAAAAGTACAAGATAATTTAGATCAATTAAATCAAGAATTAGTTGGTGTTAAGGAAATTATGTCCAAAAATATTGAAGATTTATTATATAGAGGTGATTCATTAGATAAGATGAGTGATATGAGTGCAACATTGAAGGAATCATCCAAAAAATATAAAAGGTCAGCGCAAAAAATTAATTTAGAATTATTAATTAGTCAATATGCACCAATTGTTATTTTAGCCTTTATATCAGTATTCCTTATTTGGTGGATGTTTATTAGATAGAAAAGAGTAGATAAGTAGATAGTTGGTTAGTTGGTTAACTAAGTCACTAAGTAATTAAATATTGTATTAATGTAAAGAATAATGAACGCACAGACAACTCAGTCACTAAAAACACAAAATAACTAAGTAGAAATCAATCACCATATAAAAATTACCATATAAAAATTACCATGAAGAAAAAATAAAAAAATTGTGGGCACGGACACGTGCCGCGCGATAATTATCGGATAATATCGGGAACTTTTTTTTTCATTTTTTTCATTTTTTTCATTTTTTCAATTAAATTTAATTTACCCTTTTTGCAAAAAAAAACAAGGGAGAATTTTTTCAGTTTTCTTTTCCAATTTTATTATTATTATATTGAAACTTTACCGTTATTTAATTTACTTTTAATTACTATTCAGTTACTATTTAATTCCAACCATACAATTGACAGTTAACTAACATTTAAGATACTATTAAAAAGGATATATCAATTATAACATGGATCCAGACAGTACTAAGTTTTATCAATTAGTTCAAAAATTTAAATATATTAGAGTATTAGACTCTAATCCACAAGCTAAAATTATTTCATTATTAGGTACAATCGATGATAAAGATGCTATTATTACTTGTGAAAAAACACATTTTGTATTCGATGAAACAAAACGTAGACAAAGTAATTCTGATGATGTTAAACCAATTTTTTATCAATGTGAAAATGAATATTCTTGTATTAATGGTATTACTAAATTAAAGGAAATTACTAAGAATGATATTTATCATTGGGGGTTAATTTTATTAAGAGAAGATATTGAAAATAATCCAACTGCCAAATTAAATTTAATTTGGCCAGCAACAAAAATTCATATTAAAAAATATGAACAACAAAATTTTCATATTATTAAGGAAACACCTGAAATTTATAATAAAATTGTTAAACCATATATTGATCAAATGAGTAATCCAGAAAGATTAAAATGGGTTTTTAATATTCTTTATGAAGGTGCTGAAACAGATCGTGTTGTTTATAAAGATTATGATGAATCAAATATTAATGATAGTTTTATTGTTTTACCTGATATGAAATGGGATGGTATTAATATTGATTCAATGTATTTAGTCGCAATCGTTTATCGTACTGATATTAAATCATTAAGAGATTTAAAATTAATTCATAAAGATTGGTTAATTACAATTAAAAATAAAATTAAATCTGTTATACCTGGTTGCTACAATTTTGCTGTTAATCCAGATGAATTAAGAATTTTTATTCATTATCAACCATCTTATTATCATTTCCATATTCATATCGTTAATGTTAAACATCAAGGTTTAGGTAATGGTATTGCAGTTGGTAAAGCTGTTTTAATTGATGATGTAATTGATAATTTAGATTATTTAGGTGAAAATGGTTATGCTAATAAAAATTTAACTTATGTTATTGGTGAAAATCATGATTTATGGAAAAGGGGGTTTAATGAAGAAATTACAAAACAATTAAAAGATGATAATATTCAACAAGCACCTGGTTTTAATTTAGAATTTAATTTACGTTAATTATTTAACACAAAAAAAATAATATATTAATTTTTTTTTACAAATTCTTAAAAGACTATTTTCTAAATTAAACATTTTTAGCAAAGATTTAATACTTTTTAAAAAAAGTATTTTTTTCTAAGAAGTTATATTCTTAGTTTTATTCAATTTTCTTTTTTAAAATATAATTATTGCACTATATTATTATATATTATTATATATTATTATAATATAATATAATATAATATAATATAATATGCATATATATCATTGTTAGAACATCCAAGTATGATTCATAATACTCAATAGGGCAATAGAGATGATGTGGATTGTCCCTATTTGGAGACACCTCTATGAATATGCATTATCTTATTTTACAATTATGGTAATTTAATATGTGGTGTGATACTTTCATAGAAAACATCTTCAAGTATTACATATTTATATATTTATTATTTTATATACTGAAAGATACTTCAAATTAAATAACAGCACAATAAGTCTTAATTCTTTTTATTAATTTCAGTATTATTTTCATGTACTTGAATTTAAAAAGTCATATATTATTCTACATTTAAATTTGAATTTATATTTGAAATTGAATTGAATGACTCTAGATTATTATCACCTCTGTTTTTTTTTTCATGTTTCGTATTTTTCGTTTTAACAAAACCTAAATTAAAAAAAGAGTCTCATTTCCCTTCTTCTATAAAAGGAAATGTTACATTTCGTACAGACAATTAGACACTTTGTGCCAAGTAAAACATTATTTGCACAGAGGGGCATTACCCCCCCATTTTTAATTAATCAACCTGTTGATTTAATACGCGATTAGCACTAGCCTTTGTATGATCAAATATAGTATTATTATTCATAATCTATCCTTATTGAAATAAAAATCTTCTATTATAAGTTCCTGGTTATATAAAATTATATAAAGTAA
>JAJLYE010000016.1:40752-83756 GCA_030571715.1 Grigorovia jiainica (nom. inval.) | reverse complement strand
GCAATAATTATCTAATAAAAGTGTCCTGATTCTAAGTATTTAAGATTCTAGAAATCTTACTGTGAATTCACTGATAAATTGTAGTTGAAAGGAAAAAAAATTGTAATAAAAACAATATGGTCTGTAATTAACTACAAGTAAGCATGTACAATGAAATAGAATTTCAAAATTTAAAGCTTCTTTGGAAGACTATTATTAAGTAAATAAAATGAATTATGTAATTGTTAAATTTTGATTTTTAATAACACTTTCTTTAATACTGGATACTACCCAAATGGTAATTTTTTAATAATTTTTAAGTAGAAATTGACAAGCTTCAAGATATTGTTTCAAAGAGTCTAAAAAATAACAAATAAAATTTTAAATATTGTATAATGACTTTTTGAATATAATGCCTTATAAGTAAAGATCTAGATTTGAATATTGATTTGTCTTCTGAATTTGATAAAATCAATCATATCAATAATACTTAGAATTCTGACTCATAAATTAGATAATTATTGCTAATATTATAGATTGTCAAGGATTAATCCTTGTAGTTACTAATAATAATTATAAAGTAAATTGTATTTAAATTTTGTATATAAATGCATATTAATGATTTCATAGAAGTTATATAATTTTATTTAGAAACAACAATAAATATTAATTTATTCTCAATAATATATTGAATTTAAGCATAATTAAAAGACTCCTGTTTGTTATATTTTAGCTTGTAATAATCTGTTACTTATACTGACCGCTTTTCAAATGTTAAGATAAAGAAACGACAATTAAGGAAGATGAAAATGAAATGAAAAATGTTGAAAGCTTTATTTTAAAACAAGCTGAAACCCAAAGGCTAATAAAGAGCACAATACTGAACAGTTTACAAAACTAGCTAAAGAGAACATCCACCTCAAAAATGAAATTCATAAATTAAGAAGCGATATGAATGATAGTAATCGTACTTTTAAAGAAGAAATTTTGGCTTCTGTTAAGGGTGTTAGAGATTCAACCGAGGCTTACTAAATTCCAATCAGTCTCAAGTATTGCTGTTAACTCAAATAACAAGAAATCATTAATTGGTGATTATTTTGAAATTAGACGAAACTTACCTCAATTTGTTTTTGATCGGTTAGATGCTAGAGTTGTTGGTTTTTCCAATGAATTAAACAATACCAAATTAGATATTAAGTCAAACTGGATTATTGACAAGACTGAAACAACTGATCACACTGAGACACTTATGAGTATCCTAAAATGAACTGATTTCACGTTGCAACAGATATGATGATTGGGGGGATTTTCTTTTCAGATGTTTCAATATTTATCATAATTATCTATGTAAGGACCCTCAAACAAACAAAATTTTAGAATGGGATCAAATTATTTGCGAGATGTACAGATAGGTAAATTTTGTTGCTATGAATAGAAGAAAGTTGATGGCTTTTAGTACTATTAAACCAGTAGAGGGTACAAAACTATTATGTTATCTATACCAAGTATTAGAAGAATCTAGAAAGATAAATAAAATCTCTACTTTCCCTATTTATATTGCAAAATAACTGACGCTGTTAAAGTTTACTCCAGATGGGTTCATGATCCAAATAAGTTAGAATTATCTTCAATTGCAGAATTAAGAGAATATGTCTTAGCTAATATTGATGACGATATTATCATTAATCCAAAGTTAAATTACGGAGACGTTTTTCAAATTGAGATCACTCAACTTAAACCAAGGTTTGCTCATCCAGAAAATAAATTATATGCATCACAATTTTACTGTGAAAACTGTGGCTGTTCCAAATGTAAATGTGGTCATCATGATATACCTCGAGTTACCTGTATTGCTTGTGATTGTAAGAAAGGTAAAGATTATAAGGCTAATTACAAGAAACCAGTGAAAAATGATTCTAATACCAAGTTCAGGGGTACTATCAGTGTTAACGAAATCAATACTAATCCATTTAATAAAAATGCTGCTACTGAACAATCATTACTTACCGAGGTTGAAGAAGAAGTCAAAAATGTTAGAGAAAGTGATGCTCACGAAGAAATTATCGAAGCAAATGGTTTGGGCTTGATTTTTACCCAATTAAAAAAGACGAATTCGAGCTTTATGATAATTTTGATCTTGATAGAGCGGTGATTATTGATGATGTAGGTGAATCTTTTTCAGTCAATTTAATAGAGGGATCAGCCACGAAATTAAAGCAATTATACCTCTGGATACTGGTGCCGACATGGGTTGCACATATTCAGAAATGTGGAAAGATACTGACATCATTCATGCAGGCAACATAGATATCATTTAACATGGAATAAGGACATGTCAACCAATTAGTATTAAAAGTGCTTTTGGAAAATCTTCTATTCTCAACTAACAATTTATTCTAGAGATTACTATGGGAAAATTTAGTTATAAAGACTGGTATTGTATCATTAATGATAACAGACAAAAGATTATCTTGGGTAAACCAATGTTACGACTAATAAAATATAAACAAGGTAACTCCACTGAATCTTTGATCTTGTTTACAATACCTTGGATTTCGTGTTTAATTTCATCTTTGGTTACACATATCCTGTTTGTCATAATCTTTTAAATCTCAATCAACTTCTTGTTCTAAATTGTTAGTTGCTTCTTGTTTGATTAATTAAAAAATCTTGTTTATTACATTGAGAAAATTTTTCGTTTACTAGCTCACTTAGATTAGCACCTGTTTGTTCAACGCAAGCAAATTCACTTGAAATATTTATATAATCTCTTGTTTTTGTTTGCTCTTCAGCTTCAAAAAGATAGTTGAACTTTTTGTTAGTAGACTCTGTAAAGTTGTCCACCTTAGTGTATAATATTTCAATAACCTTTAAAATTTCTTGCATTTCATTCATTTTAAAATAGTGGTTATTGATAGTGATAAAGTAAAAATTAAATTGTTGATATAATGTTATTTCATCTAGTTAAAAAAAATATTATTAAAAGTTTTGATACAATGTTACTCATATCGGGTTGACAAAAAATTCAATAGTAAAATTTTGATACAATATTACTCGTATTGGGTTGACAAAAATTAATTTTTGTATTAGTTTGTTGGAATCATTTTGATTATATAATTAATACTAAATGATTGGTTTAATATCGTTTAAATAATGACCAAGTTAACCCTATGGAGTGTAGCGTTTAATCTTGCAATAATTCCGCAGATGCGGTAAATTATGTTTTAATTAATCTTTATAGTATAGATGGGTTGTCTATTTGCACTAGTAAAGATATATGTTATAGGAATGTTAATTTTCAAAAGAAACAATGTAATTAATTAATATGATATTTTATGTATATGTTTATATTGTATGTTATTATTTATTTTTCTTGTTTACATGATAATTTTCTGGTCACGTGAAATATTTCAATGTGTAATCAATGTAATTTTATTTTAAAATAAAATGAAGCAGTGGCTCAATGGTAGAGCTTTTGACTCCAATTAAATTCTGGATTTTACGGAAATTTGCAATCAAAAGGTTGCAGGTTCAATTCCTGTCTGTTTCATTTTTTAAAATTTTAGAAATTGCACCTCGGTAATCTCCGTAATTTTTTTTGAGATCTAGTTTCTTTATAAAGATTTTATTTTAATGGGACAAGGTCATATACTAATGACTTCTTTAAATTGACCATACTAGTCTGACTTACTTAAAAACCAGACGTGGAATAGTGGAAGGTGTTGCATAAGTAAAAGTAGTAAGTGAGTTAAAAGATATATGGAATTACTTGACTAAATTTTAGTAAATCTTTCTCGAGAATGTATATTATATAATACGTACATCTAGATCTTATCTTCAATTAATGAACCAATCAATTAATTTAATCGGTTTTCCAAAAATGTGACTCCACAAAAATTATAAATCCATGTGCAAAAAAAATATAATTGATGTGAAATATTAATAGTGTGAAAAAAAAAAATTAAATTAACATCGAATAATTGAGAGTAATTCAATCGCAATTCACTTCGGTACATACATTACATCACATCATATTACATTATAGATTTTTGGAAAATGGTTCAAGCTAACGGTAAACATCATGCAGATTATACAAATTTTAATACTTCACAAGATAGAGAAGAAGCATTAGAACTTTTAATTATGTCGTATAAGAGTTTAGCTGAGGATCAAGATAATTGGATTTGTAATTTATCCAATGCTTCATCATTATTATGGCATTGTTATACATCGTTAAACGTTAATGTTAATTGGACTGGGTTTTATGTAGCTAAACCAAATACTGATGATGAATTAATATTGGGTCCATTTCAAGGTAAAGTAGCTTGTCAAACTATCCAATTTAGTAAAGGTGTTTGTGGTGCCGCTGCTTCAACACAACAAACACAAGTAGTTATGGATGTAAATAAATTTCCTGATCATATTGCATGTGATGGTGAAACAAAGAGTGAAATCGTGGTACCAATTGTTTCTCCAAACACTGGTAAGACTTTAGGTGTCATTGATTTAGATTGTTTAGATTTTAATGGATTTGGTGAAGTTGATAAAAAGTATCTTGAACAATTAGCCGAATTAATTGGAAAGACTTGTGCATTTTAATAAGCACATATAATACAATGCTAATGATGTCTACATAACTAGATTGCATATGTCTATATATATATCTATATATCTATATAAGAACAATTACTTATTCTAAGCTATCCATCCTTAATTTGCAATAGTATCAATACTTCAAAATTTCCTCATTTTTCAAAAAATTTAAAAAAAAAAAATTTATTTTTTTCTTCAAAAATTGAAAAATTTTTCGATGCGATGAGTTTTAAATTTTAATTTTTTAATCTTAAACAATAACTTAAAGTATACTAATATATAGTAACAAAAAAAATGGCTAAAAGAGCACAAAAGGTAGCCGAAAAGAGTAGAAAGAGATCTACTAGAGAAGAGGAAACTGTTGATACTACTAATAATGAAGATGATTTCGTTGCTTCTGGTTTAATTAATGAATCTGATAGTGATGATGAAGAATATGCTTCAGCTGTTGAAGAAAAAGTTGAATCTGAACAAGAAGAAAAAGATGATGAAGAAGTTGCAGAAGATGAAGAAGATTCTGATGCTGAACTAAATAGATTATTAGCTGCTGATCAAGCTGGTGAAGATTCAGATGCGGAAGAATATAATACTTCTGATTTCTCTGATAATGATACTAATAGTATGACTGACAAATTATCTGGTGTTAAATTAAGTACAATTGCTGATACAAACGTTTACACTAAATATTCTGATGGTCAACCAAGAGTTATTAAACCGGAAATTAATCCAATTTATGATAGTGATGATAGTGATCAAGAGCAAGTTAATACTATTGGTAATATTCCATTATCTGCATATGAAGAAATGCCACATATTGGTTATGATATTAATGGTAAAAGAATTATGAGACCGGCTAAGGGTTCAGCTTTAGATCAATTATTAGAAACTATTGATTTACCAGAAGGTTGGACTGGTTTATTAGATAAAGAATCGGGTGCTAGTTTGAATTTAACTGAAGAAGAATTAGACTTAATTGCAAAAATTGAAAGAAATCAACAAACTGATGAAGCTACTAATCCGTATGAACCATTAATTGATTGGTTTACTAGACATGAAGAAGTTATGCCATTAACTGCTATCCCAGAACCAAAGAGAAGATTCGTTCCATCTAAACATGAAGCTAAAAGGGTTATGAAAATTGTTAGAGCCATTAGAGATGGTCGTATTGTTCCACCAAAGAAATTAAAGGAAATGAGAGCTGAAGAAGAAGCTGCTAATCGTAATTATGATCTATGGGGTGATTCTGAAGAAACTAATGATCATATTATGAATTTAAGAGCACCAAAATTACCACCACCAACAAATGAAGAAAGTTATAATCCACCAGAAGAATATTTATTAACTGAAGAGGAAAAGAAACAATGGGAAAATACTGAAATTAGTGAAAGAGAAAGAAATTTTGTTCCACAGAAATATAATGCATTAAGAAAAGTTCCTGGTTATACAGAATCTATTAGAGAAAGATTTGAAAGATCATTAGATTTATATTTAGCGCCACGTATTCGTAAAAATAAATTAAATATTGATCCAGAATCATTAATTCCAGAATTACCATCACCAAAGGATTTAAGACCATTCCCAATTCGTTGTTCAACTATTTTTAGTGGTCATAAGGGTAAGATACGTACTTTATCTATTGATCCAAGTGGGTTATGGTTAGCAACAGGTTCTGATGATGGTACCGTTAGAATTTGGGAAATTTTAACTGGTAGAGAAGTTTATAAGGTTCAATTAATTGATGAAGATGATGAAGATAATGAAGATCGTATTTATTGTGTTGAATGGAATCCAGATAAGACCACAGGTATCTTAGCTGTTGCCGTTGGTGAGAATATTCATTTAATTGTTCCACCAATCTTTGGTTATGATATTGAAAATAATGGTAAGACTAAGATTGAAAATGGTTATGGTTTTGATACATTTGGTACTGTTAAAAAATCAAATTTAGCTTCCACTGGTGATGATGATGTTGACAGTGATGCAGAAACTGCAGAAAGTGTTAAAAAGACAGTAGCCCAATGGAATAAACCAACTCAAAGACAATTAGAAAAGGATATTGCCATTACTATTACTTGTAAGAAATCAGTTAAAAGATTATCATGGCATAGAAAGGGTGATTATTTTGTTACTATTCAACCAGAATCAGGCAATACATCAGTTTTAATTCATCAAGTTTCTAAACATTTAACACAATCACCATTTAGAAAATCTAAAGGTATTATTATGGATGCTAAATTCCATCCATTTAAACCACAATTATTTGTTTGTTCTCAAAGATATGTTAGAATTTATGATTTATCACAACAAATGCTTGTTAAAAAATTATTACCAGGTGCACGTTGGTTATCAAAGATTGATATTCATCCAAGAGGTGATAATTTAATTGCATCATCATTTGATAAGAGAGTATTATGGCATGATTTAGATTTATCAAGTACACCATATAAGACATTAAGATATCATGATAAGGCCGTTAGAGATGTTTCATTCCATAAGAAATTACCACTTTTCAGTTCTTCTGCAGATGATGGTAATATACATATTTTCCATGCAAGTGTTTATGATGATATGATGAAAAATCCATTAATTGTACCATTAAAGAAATTAACTGGTCATAAAGTTACTAATAGTCTTGGTGTTTTAGATGCAGTTTGGCATCCAAGAGAAGCATGGTTATTTACCGCTGGTGCTGATAATACTGCACGTTTATGGACTACTTAGATGTAAAATTCGATTAGTTACTAATACTTAATTGTTCAATTTTATAATTCAAGCCAATTTCCGAAAACATTTTAAATAAGATTATATAACTCATATATTTTTTAAATCTAACTGTATATTAATTAGAATAAAATTTGTTAAAAAAAAGAATGCTTCTTTTTTAGGAAACATATGATAAGAGTAAGATAATGTTATGGTGTGATAACGCCAATGATAAGCAATAACAGCTAATTAGGGGATAAGAGAGACAAATTTATTAAGAACATCATCTTGAGAAAAATCAAATAAAATGAACTGTTTAATTTAAAAAGACAAGATTAAAGAATGCACTAAGTAGAAAATCCGATTTTTTTTCAAAATCAAAGACACAGGTATAGAAACTAATATGCAAAACAACATTGAAAAAGTGTCATTGTCTCTAAGACCTCCTCAAAAATAACAATACTAGCAAAAGCAAAAAATCGATGAGGCCTTGAAAATTTTAAGAAATAATATTTTTTCCACACTAAAATCAAGAAGAATAGAAAAAAGAGGATTTTCCGATTTCTCCAAATTTAATTAAGATTGTTTAGCCGTCTAGTAGATTTGGCACATTTTTTGCCATGATAAGTTGAGATTTCAATGAAAATAACGCAGGGCACACAACAAAGTAAGAAGAGTAAGAGTTAGCTGCACAGAGATTATCGTAGAAACTTTATGCAGTTCCACAATTTTTAATATAAAACCGCAAAAAGAGTGCACCATCCACAGTTTCCTAATGCGGTATTCCTGTGGCATCATTTCACGTGCTATTATTTTTTCAATTTGTGGCTTCAAAATTCTTTACAACTGTGGTGGTGATTGATTTTTATTAATCTGGTATATATATTGAAATTAATCGTTATCAAATTTGATAAGTGTAATTAAATGTCTTCCATAAAAATAATATATAATTTAAATTAAAAAGAACAACAACAACAACAATTAATTAGATTGAATTAAAAACTTATTTTATTTTATTTTATTCCTGTAACAATAACAATTAATACCTTAAATATAAAAATGTCTACCACTAATATGAATCAAAATCAATCAATGTTAAATATGTCTGCTGACAACAACATTTTATCACAAAAAAATTACTACAACAATAAAGATTCTTATTATTATTATAATAATAATAATAATTGCTGTCAAGATGTCGATGATGAAGATGAAGATATGGTTGTTGATTTAAATTCTGGTTCATTAGAAGCAGTTAATTTAAAAATGTATTTAGTTTCAAATATTACTGATAAGATGGGTAATTTATAATTGATTTTTAAATACTGTTAAGCAGCAACATATTATAATTACAATCACACTGCAATTGTAACTAAAAAGAAAAAAACATTATTTTATTATTAATAATATTCAAACAAAAAAAACATTAGCATTTCATATATAAATTACAATGAAGGAACAATTCCAAGATTCTATATTTATATATAAACACATTTATTTATTATGTATAAGTAGCATACATTTAATTTAATAAAAATAATATCCTTTTAATTTCTGTCAGTATTAGATCTAAGTTGCATATCTTAGTTCTTCGGATATAGTACTACAATTGTTAGATTATTGTAGTTGTACTACATTATTCTTAACCAATTAAGCTAAAATAATTGAGATCTTGTTATGCAGTCAATTAATTTATTGTTTCCCAGAAAAGAAATTATTTTAAGGAGGAAGTTGCTTTTTGCAATTTCTTTTTTGGGTGTATTCCAAACTTGACTAAACGATAATTTCTATGTTGTTTCTGTAAACAATTTTTGTTTTCCTTATATTAAATATATAACCGTATGAAACACAATTTACACATAAATGAATATTCCATTCTTTTAAACCTTGTCTGTCCCCCATATTTTAGGAGAATACAACACCAATTTCACAATTTACACATCGTATCAACGGTTATTTCAGATTTTTTATTGAAATATAATTAAATAACCAAAAACAACATATTTGTTAGACGTTATAGTCTCATTTAATATGTAAATATCATTGTCTCTTGGCTTAATATAATTGTATAGGAAACCCCTAATAATTGAATAAGAAATACCTTACTGTTCAGTTCCATTTTGGGTAAAAACAACAACATCGTTGACAACGATGTCATTGAAAAAAAAAAAAATCCAAACAATAATATTGAAAATGGGAATTTTAAAATTAATTTAAATCTAAAATTAATTTGCTAAATAATATATTGCTTTAAATTCAATTATTAATTCAATTAATAACTCTTTATTACATCTTACAAAATAATCAATTTTTAGAATATGTTTGGTAACAGTTTTGGTAATAACAATGCAAATAATAATGCATTTGGTTCAAATCAATCAACTTTTGGTCAATCAAATACAATGAGTTCCCAACCAGCAAATACTAATTTATTTGGTATGAATAATGCAAATCAAAACAATGCTCAATCTGGATTTGGTGGTTTTAATAATAATACTACTAATAATAATACAAATTCAAATCAATCAACTTTTGGTCAATCAAATACAACTTTTGGTGGGTTAAATAATCAATCAAATCCAAATCCAAACCCATTTGGTTCTATGAATAATCAAAATCAATCAACAAACACTTTTGGTATGAATAATAATACCAATACTAATACAAATAGTGGTGGTCTATTTGGTCAAAATAATCAACAACAACAAGGTGGTTTATTTGGTCAAAATAATAATACTGCTGGTGGTCTTTTCGGTCAATCAAAACCATCAATGTTTGGTAGTAATACTGGTACTACAAATGCATTTGGTGCTAATACTGGTGCTACTACCACATTTGGAGCTAATACTGGTACCACAAATGCGTTTGGTGCGAATACAGGTACTACAAATGCATTTGGTAATAATAATACCACTAATAGCTTATTTGGTGCTAACAATAATACCACTAATAATGCATTCGGTGGTATGAATAATAATCAACAACAACAAGGTGGTCTCTTTGGTAATAAACCTGCTGTAGGTGGTGGATTATTTGGTCAAAATAATCAACAACCACAACAACAAGGTGGTCTTTTTGGTCAAACCAATCCTAATCAACAACAACAAGGTGGTTTGTTTGGTAATAAACCTGCTATGAATACTGGTCTTTTTGGTCAAAATAATAATACTACAGCTAATAACACTTTTGGTGCTAATACTACTAATGCATTTGGTGCTAACAATAACAATACTACTAATGCATTTGGTGCTAATAATACCGCTACTAATGCCTTTGGTACTACTAATAATACTAACAATGCATTCGGTGGTATGAATAATAATCAACAACAGCAAGGTAGTCTTTTCGGCCAAACTAACAATACTCAACAACAAGGTGGTCTTTTCGGTAACAAACCTGCCGTAAGTGGTGGATTATTTGGTCAAAATAATCAACAACCACAACAACAAGGTGGTCTTTTCGGTCAAAGTAATACTATGAATAGTAATAATAACACTATGGGTGGTGGCCTTTTTGGTCAAAATAATAATCAGCAACAAAATCAACAACAACAAGGTGGTCTCTTTGGTAATAAGCCAGCTGGTGCTTTTGGTGCTCCTACTGCTACGCCATTTGGTGCCAATAATAATCAAACTGGTATGAATAATACTACAAACAATATGTTTGGTACTAATAATAATACTGCTACTACCACTGGTGGATTATTTGGTAATAAACCCGCTCTTGGTGCATCTGGTACCAATGGTGGCCTTTTTGGTCAAAATAATAACACTTCAAATACTATGGGTGGTGGTCTTTTTGGTCAAAACAATCAACAACAACAACAACAACCTCAACAACAACAAGGTGCGTTATTTGGTGCCAATGCTAACACCGGTGTTACAAATGGTGGATTATTTGCTTCTAAGCCTGCTGGTACGTTAGGTGCTCCTACTGGCGGTCTTTTTGGTCAAAGTAATACTTTAGGTGGTGGTTCAACTTTAGGTGCCCCCGCTACTGGTGGGCTATTTGGTGCTAAGCCTGCTACTACATTAGGTGCTCCTACTACCGGTGGTCTTTTTGGTGCTAAACCAGCCGCTCCAGGTTTAGGTGGTGCTACTACCACTGGATTTGGTGGACAAACTGCTCCATCATTAGGTGCTCCAGCTACTGGTGGGTTATTTGGTGCTAAACCTGTAGGTACATTAGGTGGTGCTTCTGCTGGTATTGCAGGTGCTTCTACTATTGGTACAGGTGGTCTCTTTGGTGCTAAACCAACTGCTCCAGCCTTAGGTGGTGCTGCTACCACTACTGGCTTTGGTGCACAAACTGCTCCTTCATCAGGTGCTCCAGCAACTGGTGGGTTGTTTGGTGCTAAACCAAGTGGTCTTTCAATGCCAAGTAGTAACACTTTAGGTCAAACTGGTGTCATGTTAAATCCAACAGGTCAAACTGATGATATGTCTAAATTATTCGTCAAGATCGATGTAGGCGAATCTATCACTAAACCGAATGGTTCATTTAATAACAATGAAATTAATACAATTTCAGTTATTCGTCCATCATCAAGATCTGCTCCAAAATCACTTTTCTTAGCTAAAAGACCAATTTCTATTTCAACTGATAAATCAAGACAATTATCGTCAAAGGAAAAAAGTTCCACCACTTTATTATTAAAGAATGATAATAATGACTTATTATTTAATCCTGATAAGAATGCATTTAAATCATTAATCATTAAGAAACATAAGGAAGAAAAGTCTAAGGATGTTAAGGAAAATGAAGATATTAAAAAGATTTCTTTCGCTAATGAACCAACTAAAGTTATTGAAGAAACTATGTCATTTACCAATTTACCACAAACACCGATTCCACAAAAACTTGGTACTGTAGACCAAGTCGAACAAGTTGAAACAACTAAAGTACTTGCACCAATTACACCAGTTTCCTCAGAAGAAGAAATTATTGAAACAGTTCCATCCAATAAAAATAGTTTTGTTAAATTACCAAATGTTTTAAATGATGACATCTCTTTCCTTGAAAATGGTTATTACATTTCACCATCATTGGAATCATTAAATTCCATGGATTTGATATCATTACGCAAGGTCTCCAATTTAGTTATCGGTCATAAAGATTTTGGTAAGGTTGAATTTTTAGAACCCGTTGATTTAACAAATGTGGCATTAAAGAATATTTGTGGTGGTATTATTAAATTTATGGCACAGGGGTTTATTGCTTATGAAGGTTCATTTAAACCACCAAAGAAAGGTGATGGTTTAAATACTAAATCTAAGATTACATTATACAATTGTTATCCAAAGAGTAAGAATGATAGAAACCCAATTACTGATGTTAACCATCCATTATTGGAAAAACATATTAAACAACTAAAGGAAGCTAAATCAACTCATTTTGTCAGCTACGAACCTACCACTGGTAAATATTCTTTCATGATTGATAACATTGTTGTTTAATTCTTTCCATATAGTAGTAAACACTAGTATATAATTTTACGCATATATAAATTAAGGCATTGCATTAAATCATTCTCACTAAATTTGCAAGATGGAATTATTATCAACAATAGCTATAAATATAGAAAATTAAATAAATGATTTTTTAAATGCTTTATTTAATTATATAATATTATTTATAAAAAACATTTCATTTAGTTTGTATAAATGTTATAAAAAAAAAAATTAAACACCGATTATTTTCTACAAATATAATAAAAAGTTGTCCATTGAACCTTCAATTTTTTATCTGGATTTGTAACACCACATTCATTAATAACTTCATCAACAAAAACATCAGCAATGTCATTTTCATCATTTGGATGATCTCTTACCCAAGAATGATATAAGGACCACGTTCTTACTAAATTTCTAAATTCGTTAATTGACATTTCAGAAGTCATATAAAATGGCCTTGTTTCATCAGTCAAACCCTTAGAATAACATGACATCCCAAAAACAATATCTTGGAAACCTTCACTTCTTAGTTGTTCAGTAATAACATGTCTCGTCTTGTCAATTTCCGTAAAGAACTTCCTTTGATCTTCATTTAAATAGCGACCCATAAATTCTTGGCCCCAACCATATTTATAATAAATCTTATTGAAACTCTCAATATCAATTTCATCACTAATGAATTCTGGTTGAGAATAAAACCAAAAGGCTAAAGTACCATTTGATTTTAAAATTTTATAAATTTCATGAAAAGCTTTGGGCATATCACACCAATGCAAACTTTCACCTGCAATGACCATATCAATAGAGTCATTTGGTATAAAATCGGTTAAATTTTCACCAAATGCTTCTTTAAAAGTCAATTTATCATTCTGATAATTCCCAATAGCATTTTTTAACATTGCAGAAGAAGGATCTACACCAAGAAGGCTTTTAAAATGTGGTTGGAAACGACAAGTAGAGAGACCTGTACCGCAACCAACATCCACCAATTGATCATAATTACCCTTGTGGTAAGTGTTTACAAAGAATTCAATCAATTTTTCAGAATATGAAGGTCTATACTGATGATAAGTTGCAGATTCAAAATTTTTATCTAAATAACTACTTTTAGGCATTTTACTTTAAGCAATAAATGAGTTAGTTTTTTTTTTATATCAATTGTGGTTTTAATTATAGAAAAATATTTTTTGGAATGAAAATAATCCCTCTTTATATACGTTTTTCATAAATCCGTACGTTTTTCAAAAATCGTACGTTTTTCAAAAAAATGTTAAATGTTGTATATTATCGGATGGGAAAGAATTACCCGAAACTACTTTTATTTTTTATGTGAAAACAATTTCACACACTGTATATTATTTTACAATTTCTTTATTTTTATCTTTATTATTTTTATTTCATATAAAGAAGATATACATTTTTTACCCTTTTACATATTATATATACATCTCACATAATTGATTTATATCTAATTTTAAAGGACTATAATCTGTGTTTAAAAAACAACTTAATCCGGAACTACATAATACAATGTTCGATATTAATTATAAACGGATATAATTATTTTTGAGAAATGATGTCCAAATAGGATTCGCTAGAAGCATTATAGACATAGGTATTGTTACCTTTAGTATCCATATAGTCCTTCATATGAAATATCTAATATTGAACTATTATGTAGTATACACTTTAATACTAAACTTATTCGTTGACTATGTAAAGTATATAAACGATAAATGAAAATAAAAATTTCATTTTTATATAAATAAGATATCACTAGGTACAACAGTGATTACCATATTATATTACAATATACAATATGATTACGATATCGTATTACCAATACGATAAGAATATCTTGATTAAGAATTACTCTAAATACATTGATTGTTCACTTAATCATTACTTGTCAGTAAGTTGATCTAAGTATCTACTGATAATGTAGTTACTTCAACATACCCCCCTAATCCTTAATCTAGATGGAAACAATCAACAGAGTTTATAATCTATAGCACTATTATCGACTTTTATCCAAAATAGAAATTTATAGCTGGAATATTTTATAGCTTCAAGAATATCGACAAGTATAAATTTTTATCGAGGATATTCTTTCTTAACATGAGGAGATTTATTTACGCCCTTATAAAGTACTAGCAAGATACAAAAAGTGTGTCAGTAACAAACTCTCGTTATCAAAAAATATCTACCTATTGCACAATCTTCTTGTTATAAATAAACCATCACTTTAAAATTAGCTTAAATATGTTAATTTATTAATGTTTAATAGTAGTAATTAATTATGTTCTTCTCTAAAATGAGCTGAACAAAATTTATTCTTCATGACTTCTTGAATGGTTATTATCAATAGTTAAAATAATAGCATAATAAAGTCTTCCTTAAAATTGAAAATATCAACAAAATCAATTGTATAACAAATAATATTTACAATAATTTGAATATATATTATTTGTGTTTTAAATTGATTCACACTTATGAGTTGATAGGCGTCGATATATAATCCGATGCTGCATTATTCACTATATGTAACAATATCAATTTTCTAACAACGTTTATCTCTTTTCTATTTATATATTAAGACTGACAATTAAAACATTAATTCATTGTGTTCAATTCTAGAAGATTGGTGATTTACAAAGCACGGAAGCAACAACATAATCTTATAATATGATGGATCTATACCTTCTCATTTCTAGTTATAAGTTGCTTCGAACAACCACGTATCATTTTAGTGACTTACCCCCCATTATGTTATTCTAGAAAACTCTATAAATATTGAAAGATAGTGATTGGCTTTATAGCATAATATATTGTAGGTGACTAAAATGAGTAATTCATTTCAAAAAATAAAATGATTATCTTGTTTGATATAAATGATGAACTGATCAATATCATATGACTATCAAAATAATTAGTTGTACTAAACTATTAAAGTGATTTAACATCTTAATTCGATTCTAAAACACCCAACGGATGTATTGTCTGTGCAGCTGGAAATGAGCAAATATTCGAATGATGTGTTCGGTTTTATAAAAGTAAACATTTGTAGATATGGAGAAACAATATCGCTTGAATGTAGAATTAAAATTCTGAGTATAATTCTACTAATAATTGCTTCATTAAAAATTATGGAAACTTACCATAAACGAGTTAATAATTTAAAATTGAGCTTCTAAGTTAAAATTCAAAATAAATTTGGATCCAAAACAATCTACTTATATTGGTAAATGCAATTTCATATGATTTACATAAAATGGTCAACTTTAATAAAACATAAATAAACGGTAATTGATTATGTGGAAAATTGAAAGCAATAAAATACGAAATGGAAAAATGAATTATAATGAAAATTATGAAGACTAATGGAGAAAAATATGATAAAATAAATAAAATAAAATCGAGTGAAAATGAATGAAATCGAGTGAAATCTAATGAAAAGAAAATAAAGAGACACAAAGAAACAAACTAAAAGGTAAATTCAATATAATTTAACAAATCCCCAACGTTTAATTACTGGTAACATTAATAGACAATTATCATACTATTTGATAATTTCAATATTTCAAACACAAACCTTTTAACATCCATACAATAGTAGTATTGTTGCACTAGTAAACTTCTAAGTGGATATAACTCATTATTCTTAAAATTTAAGTGTAGAAATAGATATTCACGTAAAATATACATTAATTTCAATAGTAAATCATTAAGGTTTTAATGGAACTTGTGCAATCATTTAAATCATCTAAATCCACAAGATTGAAGATTTCAGTATTAATATTAAATTATCAAAATTTGATCAGCAGTATCGGTTTGCAAAATTTAATTGTGTAAATAATATTGTTGTAAGATTAACCAGAGCTGCTCTATAGTAACTTTACTATTTAAGGAGAGACTAAGTTGAAAAACGAGACAAATCTATAAGCAATCAGTTCCTGTCATATAATAATTAAATCAGATTCTAATTAAAACGAGTAAACATACCCCCTATAATCTATTTTAATTATAAAAATAAAAGAAGACAATGAATAGTTGTAACAACAATTGTGATATATTTGTACTGCCTCTGAAAGGAATACTGTGAGTATTGGAATTTATTAAATAACATCACAAATAAAATGAATAAAGAAAATAAAGTTAGGATTAGAAAAAAATAAAATAGAATAGAGGTAGAGGCAAAAATAAAATAAAATAAAATACTAGCTCTATAAATATTTTTCTTTTAGAAGAGTTTATTCTTTGTATCATTCATATCTGGAAACATCGATATTCGTGCAACATTAGGTTGTGTGTTAAAATTCAATTGTGTAATTAGATCACAGTTCTTAGAAAAAAATGTATTCAAACATTTATCATTAAAATAATCAACAGTATAATTAATATCTTTAACATTAAAACTATCCAACTTATGTGTAACGTCGTTGTCATTAATATTTTTCGATTTGTTGCCAAGGTTGTTAATGTCTGAAATTTTATCACCACGATCGATATTTAGATCCAGACTAATCAACAAATCATTAGTTAAATGACCTTTATTATTAATAACTTGTGTCTTATTGAGTTTCGCTATGCCAATACTTTTGAATAGCTTAACCCTTGTATTGTTTCTGAGTTTCTAGCTTTATTATCACCGTGACTATTATATTCATTACAGAAACATTTACTAATCTCGTCAATGTGATCACTATGAGAATATTTATCAGTCTCATCAAAATGATCACTACAAGAGTCTTGAATTATTTAGGAACATATATTCTAGGATTAGACTTAAAATACAGCAGGGAAGCAGGAATCATTGAATTGAAAATAGAAAGTTACATAAATGAAATGACGAATAAATAAGAAACTGGAGAAAAGAATGATAAAATAAACATGACGGATGTGAATAAATATGTGGTAAATCCACAAGAAAATAAATTAAGTCTGAATTAAAAAATATTTTGTCCAGTAATCTTTTATTCGGTAGAATATACTGAAACCAACTAACGCTACTGCGCCAAATTGGAAGAGCTTTACGACGTTCTCTTTGCCCTAGATCGTATCATCCTTTCCTCTCCAAACCCGTCACAATTTAAATTGATAATGAAGATAGTATTAGTACTGATAATTCTGAACTCCGAGTCAACAGTCGTCGTAACCAAATATCCCCAATTTCCGTGCAATTTTCTATCAATGCCACCACTTATCAGAGGCGACGAACTTCGTAGCTGATTTTCAGCCGTTGTGGTTTAGATGATCAATCTAAACTGTACGATTCAGTCTGAAAATGTCAATCTACCACTAGTGGTATTAATGCTTTTGTTTAATCACAGCTTGACCTTTACAACATCGATGTCTCACTACCATCCCATGATACGAACGTTGCAGCTACCGATTCACCTCCAATTTTAGTTACTATTGGTACTGATTTGGTACTGATGATGACATCCCTAATTCTTCAATAATCATTGAGGACGATGTACCCATTGATAAAGCCCAAACTTTGAGAAAATTCGATCATGTTTCAATCAAAGAACTGTTATCTAAAGGTGCCACTATTCAATTCAATTTTTTAAGATTATGAGATTCCTTTTCGATAAAGGCACATTATTCAGTATTTCACTAGGAAACGATCAGTACTGGTAGTTCTAAACTTAAAGTACCACCAATAATCTTCAACTTCTTTCTAATTTCACTGCTGAATGGAATCATTAATTTGGTACTAAAAACTTTTTGGTTGATTTCTTTAGTAGTTATGATTTGTAAAATTCGATCTAGCACCATCTCTCAGTAACATTTTTCAAAATCATTGAAGTATTTGTCCTAGGGGGATTACGAATACCCTCTTAAACATCTTCTCGGGTATCAAACACCTTAATGTTGTTAAAACCAATCGCAACGAATTTCAGCCTTTAAAAAATCATTAATATTTTTTTTTTTTTTCAAAAGCATCGCCAATTTTTCAGTTATACACTCTTTGATTACAAATCACTACATTTCTGGTGACATATCGTTGAATATCATATCAGGTACTTATATCTATTACACCATAATATACCAATAAACTGAAAGAAACTATGTCTTTTGCACAAATTGTTATTGGCCCACCAGGTTCAGGTAAATCAACTTATTGTAACGGTTGTTCACAATTTTTTAATGCCATTGGTAGACATTCACAAATCATTAATATGGATCCAGCAAACGATGCACTACCATACCCATGTGCTGTTGATATTAGAGATTTTATTACTTTAGAAGAAATTATGAATGAACAACAACTGGGTCCTAATGGTGGGTTAATGTATGCTATGGAATCATTAGATCAATCTATTGATTTATTCATTTTACAAATAAAATCTTTAATTCAAGAGGAAAAGGCATATCTTGTTTTTGATTGCCCTGGTCAAGTGGAATTATTTACACATCATTCATCATTGTTTAAAATTTTTAAGAAATTGGAGAAAGAATTAGATATGAGATTTTGTGTAGTTAATTTAATTGATTGTTATTATTTAACATCACCTTCGCAATATGTTTCTATTCTTTTATTAGCATTAAGATCAATGTTAATGATGGATTTACCACATATTAATGTTTTCTCTAAGATTGATATGATCAAATCATATGGTGAATTACCATTCAAATTAGATTATTACACTAATGTACAAGATTTAGATTATTTAATACCACATATTGAAAAGGAAACCGCTGGTTCACCTCTAGGGAAAAGATACAGTAAATTAACTGAAACAATTAGTGAATTAGTTAGTGATTTTGGTTTAGTTTCCTTCGAAGTATTAGCGGTAGATGATAAGACAAGTATGATTAATTTACAAAGTGCCATCGATAAAGCCAATGGTTATATATTTGGTGCTTCTGAAGTTGGTGGTGATACTGTTTGGGCAGAAGCCACTAGAGAAGGTATCATGAAAGAATATTATGATATTCAAGATCGTTGGATTGATCATAAGGAAGATTACGATAAGGAAGAAATAGAAAGACATAAACAAATATTAAAGGATCGTGAAATGCAAGAAAAGGAATTTAATGTTGATGATGGTGATGAATGGGATGCGGCTTTGAAAGATTGGGAAGAAAAGCAAGGTTCAGATTATGTAAGATAAATGCAAAATTTTAACCAGAAGATGATAGTAAGATCAATTCAGTCTTATTTCACACATCTTAAAGTCTTTTCCAAAACAAACCTAATCATATTTAAAAGAAAATAAAGAGAATAACCTACTATATTTGGCATATATATTAATTTAAAACATTTTTTGAAAGTAAATTGATCATAAATTTCCTAAAATGGAAATTTTCACGTTTATCTTTTTTGGTATTTAAACCAGCAAAAATAAAAATTTAGCCAGCAATAATATGGGCAATATTTAGACCTAGTATTCTTAATTAGTATATATTAATGGCCGTATGTAATTTTTATGTAACTTCATGTATTTATAGTGTATAAAAAATAATAAAATAATTCTTTTAATTAGTAATATTTTAGGAGACCAAAAGATAATTTAAGTTACGCCATTTCTTTTAAAAACAAAAGAGACGTTAATATTAAAATATAAATATAAGCTTTAATACACATAATAATTTAAATAAGAAAATTAACAAAAGATACACTAGAATAATTTGAAAATGCCTAGAAAATTTTTAGGTGAAAGAATTAATCCATTAGAAGATGCCATTAGACCAGCTTCTCAACTTTTAACCGCTGATGATTTAATGCATATACCAATTTTCGATGAAAAACCACACGATGGACCCATCCTCATAAGTGAGGATGACAATATTATTTTACCAAAGAAAGGTAAAAGGTTATCACGTAAATTTGGTGGTACAATTAATCTAAAGAAAAGATTAGAGTCAGTGCCAGAAATTTTCCTTAGAGATTTTAATCAAAAATCATTACAAATTAAGAACAAAATTAGTCACAATAAATTAAATAGTACAGCCATTGGTACAAAGAGAGATGTTACCCCCAAAGCTTTACAAAATAAGAGAATATTACAAAGAATCAATAGTAAAAGAAATATTACCGCATTACCTATATTAGTTGAGGATTTAAATATTTGCAATGAACCACATGTTGTAAACCCAATGACTGTACCAAATTTACCACAATTACCAATCGGTAAATATAATAACAATAAAGAATATGATGATGATAACGAATCTAAACACACTAAGACAATTGATGAAAAATTAATGTCAGATGAAAATAGTGTTGGTAAAACACATAGTGAAATATTATTCAATGACATTATTGCTTGTTATGGGTTAAATAACAACAATACCACAAGTATTAATGGTATTTCATATAATTCTGCATTAAACGATGAATTAGAAAGAGTAATGAATCATGTTAGCAAGATGGATAATATGAATAAATTCAACAATGTTATGCTACGTTCCTCTTTACATACACCACAAAATTCATTAAATTGTAAATTAAATACACCAGAATATAGTGATATCTCAACAAGAACCCCATTAACCTCAGATTGTACAGAATTTCCAGATATTGTTAGTGATACAGACAACAGTAATTATGATTCCAATAAATCCACTTCACAATATACTACGGCCAATGAAGATTGGCAATCAATTAATGACTTAGACATTTTAAGTTCTCCATTATCTTCACTTAGTGCCAATTTAAGATCATCTCTTGATGTCACACCAAAATCAGTATCATCCATCTCAATAAATGGATCTAACACTAACGGTAACTACATTGAAAATATGCATTTAAAAAAGATAAATATCAGTCCTGTAATTGCCCACATGAATTATGACGATGAAGAAGAAGATGAAGAAGCAAAAAGTCATGGGTTGAATATCCCGGTAAATGACAAATGCATCACACCAACTATATTTGTCTCACTAGAGGACAAGATAACACAAATATGTCTTGAAGATAACACCAACAAAGCTCCGTTACATAGAGAACCCACCTTCATCTCGACCTCTAGCAGTGTCTACAGCGACAGGGCATCGACGTAACCGCCAATGTTCTCTGCACTCGCGAAATGAAATTCGCCTTTATTCCAAAAGGGAAATTTTCGTCTTTTTGTAAATCTTTTCTTTGTTTCGCATTGAATTTATTCTTCAATTGACAAACATATAACATCATTACCACGACAATACCAATATATACAGGATGGCGCCAACACAATTAGAGATTAAAGTCAAATCATTACAAAGATTATTGAAAGAGGAGAAATATTATTTGAAGGAAATTGAAGATCAAAAGAAACATATTGAAAAATTATCAAAGGATTCTAAGACTGATCCATATGATTTAAAGAAGCAAAAAGAAGTGTTACAGGACACTGAGAGGTTATTACCAATTCTATATAAGAAGATTGGCGAATTTAAGGACAATTTAAGTGAATATTTAGACAAGTATGAAGGTAATGAAGAAACTATTGAAGCAATGGATGTGGTTAGTCATGCTAATGAATTATTAGGTACTAGTGCATAATTTTTTTCTTCCTTCCATTATTTTATTCATCGTTATAAATATTTGCTAATTACATATTTACATTAATATCATATATATAGTTATATACTATTCAAAATAAGACTGATTTATTGCAATTATTAAATTTATTTTCATTCAAAATTTTCCCACCTCAAATTGTAACATTAATAACAATAAAATTAAACATATAATAGGCACTTGCTCTCATACTTGATCCATGCTGAAAACTGCACCACTAAGATTTATTGTGTATCGTCAACTAAGCACCACATCACGTCCAATTATATTAACATCAAAAGATGAATTTATAAAATCAACAAAGGATAATAAATTATTTCATTTCCTTCAAGATTCGTTAATTAACGGTCGTTTTAAAATCAATCATACCACCATAGATAAATTAGGTAACTCTATCAGTCGGGACCACAATCACAATGCACAAAACGAGATTGCATTTGATCAAATAATCAATTCAATTAATTCTTCTAATACGCTACCAATTACCACAACTGTGAAATCTACTATCGATATGATAAATGTACCGAATTGGAGATACAAGCCAACGTTATGGTTAAGAACGGGTCATAAATTAATTAGAATGTATAGAGAATCATTACAATTAACAATAAAATTATTCAGACAAAGAGAAAATTTATCTACTAATGGTATATTAAGACAATTAGAATTACTTCTAATCGATCATGGTGACGATGTTAAATTAATTGATAGATCAAAATTTGTTAATAATATTATTAGAAAGAATGAAATAAAGAAATTACCTAAATTTGCCTTACTTTTATTAATTTTTGAAGAATTAGTACTTGTTTTAATGTATTGGAAACCACAAATTGGATTACATAGATGTTTAGGTTTACGTTCATTCCAAAAATTAACAAATAAATATGCTAAGGATTTAAATTTATTGAAGATAAATATTGAAAGTTATAGATCACCATATCATTTAAATAAAATTGAACAAAAAATGTTATTAAAATCGCTTTTCATTAATGATATACCTAATTGGAAATTACAAATATGGTATTTGTTTAACGTTAAGGATAAATTTGAGACACAAATTGAAAAAATGTTGCAATATTTGATAATTGATGATTGGCTCTTATTATTAAATTTAATAAATAATGATAAGAAATTAATTTTGAATGATAATGAATTAGTCAATTTAATTTTTGAAAGACAGTTATATGTTAAGGGTGAGAATTTAAATTTTATGATTAATGATCCACAAGGTAAAAAAATTCTTTTACAAAGATTAATTATTTATTGGTCATTTAGATTTAATGGTATTAATTTAAGAAATGGTGAATTTAAATTTGTTGATAATTGGGGAGTTAATAATATTAATTTATTGAATTTTAGTGGTTCAGTTAATGAATTGAATATGGAATCATTGTTAACAAAAGAGAAGTTAATTGAATTATTTGATGATAATAGTTTGATTTTAGAGACAGCAAAATAAGATAAAATTTTTTTTAAATAAAACCATTAAGCAAGCAAAAAAATATTATTTTATTTATATACATTTCTTTTTTATTTATTTATTTATTTATTTATTTATTCTTGATATTTAATATTTAATATTTAATATTTAATATTTAATATTTAATATTTAATAT
Organism: Grigorovia jiainica (nom. inval.); assembly: GCA_030571715.1. Classification (NCBI taxonomy): domain Eukaryota; kingdom Fungi; phylum Ascomycota; class Saccharomycetes; order Saccharomycetales; family Saccharomycetaceae; genus Grigorovia; species Grigorovia jiainica (nom. inval.). Next base: position 59,901 of record JAJLYE010000016.1, on the reverse strand, counting down.
TTTATAATTTACAGTTTGTATTATATATTTGTTCATGTAATTTTATATATCATAAAAGTAATATAAATTTAATTGAACTAGGAAAATGAATACAATGTGATAAATGAAATATACATATATAAAAAAAACAAACCCAAATTGAACTTTGTAAAAAGAAAAAATAGTTACAATTATTAAGTTTATTTTATAAAATTTCATTAAATTACAATTATTGTATTCATAATTAATCATTATTTTATTATTTGTATTATCGTTATTTTAATTTGTTTTTAGGGGGAAAAAAGGAGAGAGACACTTAAAGTGGTTTTTATAAAAATAATAATAATATTACACTTTATAAGTTTTATCACCTTTAACAATAGTATGATGATGACCAGGAGCTCTAATTGTGACACCTTTAGTATCTATAGTACAACAAGGAATTGAATCGAACCATTCATCATCAAAAATATCAATTAAAGTTGCTCTTTCCTTTGGATCAATTTTTAAAATTTTAGATAAAATTGGTCTTGAAGCATGTGGTAAAAGACGTAATAATCTATATGGACCATGAATAACTTTTTTACCGTGTCTCATTTGTGGTTGTTGAGTATTTGAATTAACAGGTGCGATTGTAGATGGAGCGGAGTAGAAGCAGGAGCAGGTGCTGGAGCAGGTGCTGGAGCTGGAGCAGAAGCAGAAGCAGGAGCAGAATCTTTAACATTATTTTCATCAATCTTTTGTTCAGATTCCTTAGAAACATCATTAACTTGTTCAAATTTGTCAACAATTGTATTTGCATCTTGTTTATTATCTTCAACTTTACCATCATCATTCTTATTTTCATTTTCAACCTTTTCGTCATTTTTGTCATTCTTATCATTTTCATCATTTTCATCATTATTTTCATTATCATTCTTTTTGTCATTATTCTTATTCTTATTATCATTATCATTAGCAGTTGTTGTTGGAGTTGGTAATTGATTATTTTCCAACCCATTATCCTTTAATTTATCTCTCCTTTCTCTTCTTTCCCTTAATAATTGTTCATGATGTTTAGCAGATTGATCATAATCATGTGGAAAATCATCTTGCATTGAATATAATTTAAAATTATCATCAGTTAATTTTGGTTTTTTCCATGGGAATCTCTTTAACATCATACAACAAAAGATGATACCCATTGACCAAATATCCACAAATTGTGGATCATATTCCTTTGTATTTGTAATAACTTCAGGTGCTAAATATGGATCACTACCCACGATACCATGTGCCATTGTAATATTATTTTCAAATGGATATCTGAAAACAGCGGCAGAACCAAAATCAATTAATTTTAAAATACCCATTTCATTCATACAACAATTATCTAATTTTAAATCACGATGTGCTAATCCCATAGAATGTAAATATCTAACACCTTGAACAATTTGTTTAAAGCAACAAATTATTTCACCACGAGACATTAGTCCAGTCATTACTACGGCGAAAAAATCTACTGGTAAATATTCCATTACTTGGAAATATTTATTTTGATGGAAATCACTAAAGATATCAATTGTTTGTACAATATTTGGATGATGTAATGAAGAACCAATACAAAATTCTGCGGTACATTTTTTAGCATATTGTTTAATTGATTCATTTGATTTTCTTGGTCTAAATTCTTTCACGGCGAAAGTTTTACCATCAGTGGGTCTAATTAAAACTTTAACAGAACCACCAGCACCTGAACCTAAAGTTTTACCTAATTTACCATATTTTTGTGCTAAAAGAGTATCATCATGATAAATATTAATTGTATTTGATAATGATAAAACTGAATCAGAAGTTGGTGGTATAGCAGAATTAGTATGTGATTTATGATTTGTTGGATGAATTGAATTATGTTGATAATGAGCATTTAAATTTAAAGTTGTTGTTGAATAAGGATGATGATTTGTTGGTATTGAATTATCTCTTGAAATAGCAGAAGTAATACCATGTAATGGATTAATATTATGTGAACCAATATCTTTATTAATATTAATTGAACTTGAACCAGTATGTGTTGTTGATAAATTATGTAAATTAATAGTTGATTTTTTTGATGGTCTAAAAAATCTTTTCAATTCAGCCATTGAATAACTTGGTTTTGGTGACATAGTATTATTATTATTATTATTATTATTATTATGTGAATCATTATGATTATTAAAATTAGAATGAGTATTTTGAGAATATACATGATTATCATGATCTAAATGTTTTGAACTAATATTATTATTATGATGATGATGATGATGTTGTTGTTGTTGATTATGATGAATTGTACTAGTATTTGAACCATTTAAATGATGATCAGAATATAAATGTGAACTACTGGTACTGTTATTGGTATGATGATTGTGATTATGATGATGATTATGATGATAATTTGGAGAAGTATGACCACTATCTATATAACCACCTGAACCAGGAGACATAATGTTATGAATATTATTATTATTATTATTATTGTTGTTGTTAATGTTATTGTTAATATTATTTGAAGTATGATTCATAATATAATGATTTGAATCACTTGATTTATCACTTCTAATTGATTCAACACTTGGTTTCCTACTCATAAAATTTAAGAAAGATTTTGAAGATCTTTTCAATAAAGGTGGTTGAATTTGGTCATTATGGCTATGATTATGATGATTATTTGAATCATTTGTATTACTTGACATAATCATATTAGTGTTATTAATATCATTTAAATGTGAATTACTATTATTTGAATGACTAAATAATTTTTTACTTAAAAGCGGCATTTTAATAAGTTAATTTTTTGATTATTAATTTTTTGATTATTGATTATTGTGATTATTGATTATTGTGATTATTGATTATTGTGATTATTGATCTTTTTTGATTAATTGAATAAAAATGAAATGGTTAAATAAATAATATAATAAATAAAATATAAATAAATCAAACCAAAAAGAAAAAAACTGAGTAATATAAATCACAAATTGACAATTAAATTAAAAAAATTAAAAATTGGAAGAAAAAAATGGACCAAAAAAAAAAAGAGTTAAATAAAAGGGATTTATAAAATTAAACTGGAAATAAAAAGAAACAAAACAAATCAAATTAAATAATATTTACTGGTAATAATGAAAAATAGTATGTAAAGTATTTGTTATTACTAGTGTATTGGTATCAATATTATTAGTGTTGTTGTTGTTGTTGTTGTTGTTGTTGTTGTTGATGTTATTATTTATAAAAGCCAATATATACAAATATTGTTATAACCAAAAATAACAAAATAAAATAAAATATAATTTAAATTAAAGTAAAACGAACTTAATAAATCGGTTGAAAAGGAAAATCAAATTGAAAAAAAGAGCTGATTTATTACTAGTATGTTTATTTAGTAACCGTTCCTGCCGTTATATACAATAAATTATTGTATACCAAATTATTGTTCAATAATATTATATACAATAATACTGTACAAAAAATTACTGGAAAAAAAAGAATAAAAAAAAAGTGGTACCCGAGCGGTTTTTTGTAATTAACAAAAAATATTACGCGTTTCCATGGTGATTGTGTGTAGGCGGTGTGTCGTTTCAGACGAGCCGCGCGGTTTCTATTTTGGGTTGTGGGGTAATTTTTTTTGGTTTTTGCCGGTGGCCCGTTTGGGAAACGCGGATTTGGAAATCGCCGGGGGCACGTGGCCGAGAAAATTGGCACGTGACTGTTTGTTTCAGACACGTGATGTTGTGGCACGTGACAAGGTTGCTTTGGGCACGTGATGTTTCTAATTCTGCCACGTGACGGTTCTTGTTGCATTTGTTTACGTGTTTCCCTTTACGGTTTAATTAATTTGATTTTTCACAATGGCATCTCTAATTTTCACATTGCATTACAACTCCATTTACCATTTACACTGAATTGTTTTTTACGCACAGGCAATAACAAAAACAGAAAACAGAAATTTCACACACAAAAGACTCATGAATCAAAATTGGCAATTTCAATTATCAGAAAGACAACAATCGGATTTGAATATTTCTATTTTTAACTATATTGAATGGCTAACCAAAAATAATAATTGTAATGAAAAAACAATTCAATCTAATCAAAATTTATTAAACAATTTACCCATTTTACTAAATATCAACCAACAACAATTAGATGAAAATAAATTTAAAAATAATTTAGATAAATTAATTCTACCAAGGAAATGGAATTCAATTACTCAATTACAAAGAAAAATTATTTTATTAGAATCACAATTAAATATTTTGAAAAATGAAAAACTAAACATAAACGAAAAAGAAAACGCAAACACAAACACAAACGAAAACATACAATCAATCAATAACAACAATATAAACAATAATTTACAGAAATCTTGGATACCAAATGATAATATTTCATTCAATATTCCATTAGATTCTAATATCATGGACATTAAATTACATCCAATATTACCCACTGTTTTCATTGTAACTGATTTAGGTAAATTATACGCTTTCGATTTATTTAATCATTCAATGCCATTAGCCGTTATTAATGCTCATACTAAACCAATTACTACTTTATCCATCTTATGGGATCATTATAATGATAATTTAATTTTAGCAACTGGTTCAAAGGATAACTCAATTAGAATTTGGTCTTGGAATAATAATAATAATAATTCAATTTCTTCTTCTTCAACTTCCATCTCAACTTCCATCTCAAATTCAAAATTTACAAAAAATAATATAAATTCCAAAAATAAATTCATTCTATTAAACACTTTAATTGGTCACGATAACCTAATCTCACAATGTATACTTTTCTTCCACAACAACACAACAACCACAAACGAAAACCAAAACGACAACAACAAAATCCTCTTAGCATCATGCTCCCGCGACACAACAATAAAAATTTGGAACACAGAAACTGCATGGTGTCTCAAAACAATAACAAACGCACACAAAAACTGGATAAGATCAATCGACATCTTCCAAAACGAATACATACTATCTGGCTCACAAGACACAAGTCTCAGATTGACACATTGGCCCTCAGGTAACGGACTCTCCATCGGCAAGGGCCACAATTTCCCCATAGAGACAGTGAAATTCATACCGTTAGTCAAGGAACAATTGGATAATCCATTGACAAATGATCAATATGTGAAATTTGGTGTTAAATTCGTGGTTTCTGGTGCTAGGGATAATTTAATTAAAATTTGGCAATTGCCCATACCGGAATTTGGATTTAATGATATACCGATGCCACAAATTAATAATGATTTGAATTTATTCTTGTTGAAAAAGGAATTGAGGGGTCATTCATCCTGGGTGAAACAATTGAAAATTAGTAAAAATGGGAGGGGATTATTCTCGTGTGGTGATGATGGGTGTATTATGTTATGGGATTTACAAAATTTAAATTTGATTAAATCTTGGTGTGGGTTACATTCAAATTTTATTAATTGTGTGGAAGTGGATTCTTTTGATTTTAATAATAAGGATAACGTTGTTTTGGATAATGTTGACGTTAATAAGGTTGCAGATAGGCATATCTTGTTGTCTGGGGGGTTGGATAATAAATGTAATGTTATTATGGATTGATATACAATATTTGAATAAGTCACGACTTGTAAGTAATTTGTAAAAAAATAATCATTTTATAAATATCCTTTTATATATAAAATTAAATATTCATATTTTTTCAATAAGGAATTAAAATAAATAACGTTTAAATAAATAACAATTAAATATTTATAATGGAAAAAAAAAAGTTACTTTAAAAAAAAGTATATTATTTTATATGTTTATATATTTTTATAAAAGAGATCTAAAATTAAAAATTGTATTTATTTTATTTGATTTTTTTGGAATTTTTATGAAATTAAATTAGAATAATTCCCAAAGATTCTAAGAAAGGAGAAAAAAAAAAAATGAGACAAAGAAAGATGAATAATAATATTCAATAATTAAAAATCAAATTATTCATCGGAAGAAGTCGAAGAGGAAGAAGAACCTTGAGAAGCAGCAATTTCTAAATCATCATATTTAAACCCAAATGGTAAATATGGTAAACCTTCACCAACGAAAAATTTAGACATAGATTCAACCCAATGTAAACGTAATGAATGTAACATAGCTGATGTACCTTCCATAACAACTAAAATACAACATGTTAAAACAAACCACATAGCAAATAAAACAATTGTCATAAATACACCAATAAATCCAGTCATACCAAATGAAATTTGAATTGTCATTGTCCATAAAACAGTAGATAATTGTGCATGTGCTAATGATAAAGCCCATAAACGTAAATATGATGCCGTATGTGAAACACAATTTAAACAAAATTCAATTGTATGAATAACTTGATGAATCATAATATCACCAAATTCTTCACCATGACCACCTGATTGTTCATCATGTTCATCATCAACTTCAAATTCATAAATTTCATTAATTTCATCAGTACTACGATTTAATTCATCTGGTAATGTAGAGACTTGATTTTCAGTATCATCATGTAATAATGCAATTCTACCCTTTTGATTTTGAACATATTTAAAATGTAATGGTTTAATTAATAATAAACATGGAATACAAATTAATGCTAAAATTAATAATATAACTTGAACTTTGGCTTGATGTGGATATAATTCATCATCAATTGTACCTGGTGATAAAAACATATTAATTAACATATTTAATAAACCAGGTGCTTGTTTATTATCTTTAATCCAATCAACACTCCATTTATAAACAATACAAATGGATAAATAACCAAAAATACCTTGCATAAAAACTAACCCAGGAATAAAATTACCAATAATATCAATCATTGAATCAAAATATAAATGATTAACTAATGAAAACATATAAGAATATGTCATATGAATGAACCCCATTAAGATAGATAATTTCATCTTATATGAATTTGAAAATAATAAAGCATTTTCAGTACCATGCCAAGCAGAATCTAACCCAATTGGATAAACACCAACTTGTGTTGCTGTTAAAGTTTCACCTGGTTGGAAATATTCTGGCCATTCCCAACCAGATTTAAATACTGACATTGTCTTTGAAAAAATATCATTATAAAGGAACCCAGTATACATTGAAAAAATACCCATTAATAAAACAATATATCTACCACTGAAAGCCATATCAAAAATTTCACCTCTCTTCATTTTACCAATTTTTTTTTCATTAATTACTAAAAATAAAGCCGCTAAAAACATTAAGAACCCATGACCTAAATCACCGAACATAATGGCAAACATGAAGGGGAAAGTAACAATTGTTGGTAAACCAGCATTGACTTCTCTGTATTGTGCAATACCATAACAATCAACAATATTTTGGAAAGCTTCAGTAAATTTATTTGTTCTATGGAAAGTTGGTGGAGTCATATTAGTATCTAACATTTGAATAAATGATGAAACATCGATACCTAAATTAGTGGTTAAATTATTTAAACAAATTTGTAAATCATTAATTTCATCTCTTGGAATCCAACCTTCAGCAATTAAAGTCTTTCTATTAGTGTCAAAATTAAATTTATTTAAAGTTTCATAAACATTTTTCTCTTTACAGATAGTTTGATACCAATTATTTAATTCTTTTGAAATTGCAATTAATTCACTCTCTAAAGTAGTATTTGTTGTATCTAAGACAGTATACAAATCTTGTAAATTTTTATTAACATCAAATAATTCTTTAGCTCTAATTTCAGAATTTTTATTAATATCATATAATTTTGCATCAAGTGATTCAGCAATTTTTCTAATTCTTTGTAAGATTAAATCACCATGAGAGAAAATAATGAATGAATTTTTAGCAACTTTTTTCTTTAATTGTGCATCATAAACTGGTTCATCAATTTCAAAAGTACTAAATAATAAATTACCTCTAAGGACTCTCCAAACAATTTTTTCTAAATTACCAATCTTATCACGATTAATAATACCAGTAACATAACTTGCTTGAGCAGTAGCAGCAGTATCAAAATCAATAGAGTCTCTTCTTAATGATAAATTATCTAAAGATGCATTATCATTGGAACCAGTACTGAAAAAATGATCAGCAGATTGTAAAACGTATCTAAATTGTTCTAAATCAGTCTTTTGTTGTTTAATTTGATTTAGTGCATCCACCATTTGAACAAGACGTTTTTCCATAAAGACTGCATTTTCCACATGGTCATCGATAGTGGAAGTAGTAGGAATTTCAGTAGTGGTAGCGGTTAATGATTTTTCATCTTCGAAAAGTTTAATGTTATGCTTTTCTAAAAGAGAATAGAAAAATCTGTATTGTCTTTGTAAATTATCTAATTTTCTAATTTCGTTGACGTAGGAACGTTGGAAAGAACGAACTTTAGTGTTTAAATCACGGAATTGTACGATACCAGAATTACCAATAGTGTAAACTGCTTCCCTAGAAATTTCCTGTGGGATAATAAATTGTAAAAGAGCCATTTCCGCAGAACGGAAGATAGCTTCATCTTTACCTTCAGACATATTTAATAAGTAAAAAGCACAATTGAGTTAGATTGAATATAGCAATTGTCAATACGTTAGCAAATAATTTGAATTTTAAAATTAATTTGTTTATTAAAGTGAAGAATTTTTTTTAACAATTAAAAAACTAGAGAAAAAATTAAAATATTGTTAATTTAAACTTTTTTTTTTCTTCATGGGTAAAATAAATTTAAATATAGTGTCAAAATGTGCCAGAATACGAATAAGACAAAACCACCTGACAATATACACAATATATATAACACACAGAACCAGGGAGTGTTTACTCACATTCTCTGACAGGGTAGTAACACTCACTAAAACAACTCCGAGCACTATATAACCGCACAGTGATTCACTGATAACAATTTACCCGAAAATCACTCTGCACGGTTAAGGGCGCCGCGTGTGTCGCCGTGCGGAGTTTTCTGTGCCACGTGCTTTTGGTGTTTGTCTATATTGTATTGTATTATTATATTATACTGTATTATATTATATTATACTATACTATTCTATACTATATTGTGGATACAATAACCATGGTATCAGTGAAATAAAATTAATTTGGTATTGTGATTCTGTTTACATACCTCTATTGAAGAAAACTTTTTCAATTTTTTCACCGTTCTTATCCACTTTATCATGTAAGTCATTTTCCAATTGTTTAACGCTAATTTCTTGTCTTTGTGGGAAAACAGCTAGAGCAAATGGTAAGACAGCAAATGAAGTAACTGTAATCAAACCTAAGTTGACTAATGTTTGAATACCCGTGGACTTACCTTTCAAGAAACCCTTTTGTAATTTGACCAAGATTAATGGTGGGATAACCATAATTGGTGTCGCATTGATGACTCTACTCAATGCAGTTTCACCCACTGCGAAAAATGCAGCTTTCTTAGAGGAACCAACTGAATCACCATTCTTATCAAAAACGGTAATACCTTTTCTAATTTCATTACCTCTCATTAAGAAAACGTTAACAATACCAGCAGTAACCACCGCCGCAAATGGTACTAATCTACCTAAGATTAATCTAGAATTAGCAGAAACATTCTTTAATCTTGGCACTAAACTATTTAAACCAAGTGCTACACCACATGATGCACCCACTGCAGCGGTATAATTTGTCAATAATTGCTTTGTGGATAATTTATGTGATTTATTAGAATTTGCTGAATTAATGGCAACATTTAATGATTGATTAGCCCATTGCCAAAATAATGTACCAGCAGTACCTAAACCTGGTGTTAACATACCTAATGTAACGACAGTATTGGAAAGAACACAACATGACATACGGAATGGTAAAAGAACAGTCTCACCAGTATCTGGATGCACAGTGGAGTCTAATTGTTTCTTTGCATGCCAAAATTCTGGAGTAGGGGTACTGATTTTACCTTCACGGTAAGCACTAATGATGGAACGTGCATTGTTTAAATCATTGGTGGTGGTTAATAACATGGTTGGATCAGAAATTTCTGCACAATGTTTGATTCTACCCCAATATGTGGATAAATCAAAACGTGAAGCTGGTAAGTCTCTACTACCTGGTACGGATGAAGCCATTATTGATTAGTGGGTTGTTTCGGTTTCACTTAGTGAGTGGTTTCTTGTCTTTTATAAACGATTGACTCTTGGCTAATGGAAAATGTCGAAAATGATTAAAATTTTTCATTTTTTAATGTAAATAAAAAAAAACACTCATAATGTTTTCGAGATTTACTGACTCATAATAGATTCTGATCTTTTATTGCACTGTCTGTTATTGTGTTCGTGAAAATGTTCCCCTTATATATCTTTTTTGATTGTCAATACATTCTTTTGTTTGGATCAGATTTTATATACCATCTTCTTGAAAATATTTGGGCGCAAAATTGTTCGTCATGTCATTTTGGATATTTGGGGGAAGTAAAGTGTACAAAACATGGGTGATGGAGGATAAATAATTCCTTTAGCTTGCATATATAAAGTACTGCAATCAATATATCCTAGTAAACGTATGTAGTGTCCTTTCTTATAACTACATAGAATTCATCATCTTTCCTACGCCACTCTCTAAGCATCGAATTTTAAATATTTTCAATTTTCAATTTTCGTAATTTGAAAAACTTTTGAAAAATTTTCAATTCATCTCATCGCAAAATAATTAACTGTTCTCTACAAACTACACAAAAAACCCATAATCAATTCACAAATGTCAGAGGATAAATCACAAGTTAAGATTAATTTCTTCACAAGAGAAAAGGATGAATCATTACATGTTCAAGATGTCCCCATGTTTGTCCCAATCTCATTAAAGAGATATGGTCTTTCTGAAATTGTTAATCATTTATTAAATAATGGTGATAAGACAATCCCATTCGATTTCTTAATCGATGGTGAATTATTACGTACTTCATTACAAGATTATTTAGTAAAGAAGGGTTTATCAAGTGAAACTTACTTAAATTTAGAATATACTAGAGCTATTTTACCACCATCTTATTTATCTTCATTTAGTAACGATGATTGGATTAGTTCTATTGATATAGATCAAGGTTCTAATTATATTGTTAGTGGGTCTTACGATGGTATTGTCAGAACTTGGGATATGACTGGTAAAGTACAAAAACAATACAGTGGTCATTCCGGTGCCATTAAAGCTGTGAAAGTTATCTCTAATACAAGATTAGTATCATCTGGTAATGATCGTACTTTACGTCTTTGGAAAACTAAAAATGAATCAAATAATGTTAAGACTTCTGTTTCTATTGAAGATGATGATGAAGATGAAATTGAAGATGGTAAAACTTTAGCTATCTTAGAAGGTCATAAGGCACCAGTTGTTACTATTGATGTGGCTGCTACTAATTCAAGAATCTTATCTGGTTCTTATGATAATTCTATTGGGTTATGGTCTACCATATATAAGGAAATGACCGTGGTGGATCCATTAGAAGATTTAAATAATCCAAATAACAAGATTTCCACTGCAGCAAAAAAGAGAAGAAAATTAACTTTAAAGGATGGTACCATTAGAAGACGTGCTCCATTATCACTTTTAGAATCACATACAGCTCCAGTGGAAGCAGTTAAATTTGATTTAAATGATAAGACTATCGGTTATTCCGTGTCACAAGATCATACTATTAAGACATGGGATTTAATAACATCTCGTTGTGTCGACACTAAAACAACATCATATTCTTTATTATCCTTAGCACAATTACCAACTTTAAATCTTTTAGCTTGTGGTTCAAGTGCTAGACACATTACTTTACATGATCCACGTGTTGATTCATCATCAAAGATTACACAACAACAATTAATTGGTCATAAAAATTTTGTCGTGTCATTAGACACTTGTCCTGAAAATGAATATATATTATGTTCTGGTTCTCATGATGGTACAGTCAAGGTTTGGGATGTCAGATCCACAACTCCAATGTATACTATCACCAGAGAAGATAAATCTGTTGAAAAAGGTGTTAATGATAAAGTTTTCGCTGTCAAATGGGCTGAAAAGATTGGTATCATTAGTGGTGGTCAAGATAAAAAGATTCAAATTAATAAAGGCGATAATATCTTTAAGAACTGAATAAATAATTTAATTTAATTTAATTTACTTTTTTGTTAACACTTTTGGAAAACCATAATTTATAGTAGTCATATAAAAAAAAGTCATTAAGTATGTATATGTAAAATAAAATAATATTACAAATTATAAAATATGTTCATGTGTGGAATTTAATTAGATCAAAGGACAGATGATTTATAGAAGTTAACTATTATTTTTTTTATATATTTCTAGATACAGATAACAATATGTATAAAAAAAGCATTGTGTTTATAATGAAGGAATATACATTTCATGACATGTCTTTGTAACCAGGCATGTTTATAGTTACAAAAGTGCTAATTCTAGTGTACTTTTGTATCTTTAAAAAATCTCCGACGATTATACCATATCCGAAGAAAATTTTGAAATTTCATCTTGAGAAAAATTGCCTGTAGTCACTTTTTCATAAATATCTTCAACGTCAATACTACTATCCATTGGCGTTTCATTGGATGTAAAAAAATTATCAGTAGACGTTTCATTTTGAGAAACCATTTTACGTGTTAAATGTGAATTGGATTTGGTGTTAGAAGTAGTTTGATGAAGTGATAAATGGAATGACTTATTTAATGAAAAACGCGAAGTATGTGATTCCACTTCTTTAATTTTTTCGTTTGTCGCATCATCAATATGTGATCTATTGGTTTCGATAGTACGTAAAGTATCAAGTTTAGCTAAAGTCGATTCTTGATCTTCAAAATTGTCATAATTTTCATCAATAGATTCATTCTCATCTAGTTTAAGCTCTTCGTCGTTATCAATAATTGATTTTTTAAAAATAGTACTGTTGGTTGTATTTTCAGGATTGGCTGTAGTAGTAGTTTCTTGTTGTTGTTTCATCATAGCGGCATAACCAAATTGTGATTTATGTCTTAATTTAGCCCCCCATTTTTCAAAAATCCAAGGAATTGGAACCATTACGACACAAATTAAGGCAAATAAGGTACTTGCCCATTTAATTTGCATCTTTTCGTACATTTGAATTGTAAATAATGGGAAAACAGAACTCATAATATATCTTAATAAATTATTTGCTGCTAAAGTGGATGCAACAACTAAAGGTGGATATGATGTGGAGAAATACATGATAACACTAAAGAAAATTAAAATTAACCCAAAACCAAAGGGTACACCTGCGGCAACTGGTGCCATCCAATGAACATTAGTTCTTGAAGTCCAAGCTTGCCAGAAAAGTGCAATAGGTAAAGAAAGGGAACCAATTTTACAAGCTAAAAGAAACTTTTCTGGCACTAATGGTAATAATTCATTTGTTACTGGGTCTCTATGGCCTCTATATGGTTCAGTACGTAATGATGTTGGATTTTCCAATTCCGGTGTGCCTTCTGGTGCTTTTGGAAAGAAATAGTTTCTATCAATATAAATATAAACCATGGAACCAATCCAAAGTCCGATCCCGATCCCTAAGAATGGTAAACCAGAGATACCATAATCCATTAAATAAACACTACGATAGATGACTGGATAAGCTTCAAAAAAAGCGAAAAGTACTGCAAATATAAATGCCACATAAATTGAAAATACCAGAACAATTGGTTCTACTACAAGCATCTTCAAAGGACGAAACACGGTAATTGTCATTGTAACTTTCAAAAAAGCCTTTTGATCCTCTTTAGTAAATTTTTTCAAATTAATATTTCTCTTTTGCGCTCTCTTCCTCAAAATTATACCCTTATGTGTCTCTGGCATTAAAATAATAAATGGATAAATTAAACCTGATGCTAATAATTGAATCCATTGTGACCAACGCCAGCCTTGATATTCAGTGGCAAACCCACCCATAATTGGTGATAGAACGGGACCCATAAATGGTGCTAAAGAAAAGAATGTCATTGCTACAGAGACTTGATCTACATCGAAAATATCCAAGATGGTACCAGAACCGATTGATAATGCTGGTGATGCAAATACACCAGAGAAGAATCTTAAGGGAAGGATGATACGCATGTGACCGTTACTTAAACCAACACCCATGGTGAAAAGACAAGATAATGGTAATGATAGTAAATAAATTGGTTTTCTTCCAAATACTTCACTTAGGGGTGCACCAATAACTGTAGATAGACCTAATAAGTAGAACGTTAAACCTGATAAAGCTAGAGTTTGATCAACACCGTATGATGCAACTAATTCTGGTACAGATGAAACGTATAGTGAGGACCCCATGGTGACCACTAGACATAAGAAAGCTGATGTCATTGTTGTGAGCCATTTTTTCCACATGGGCCAATTATGTGGATTATCTTTATCACTGGGGTTATCCCAATCTAAATCCTTGGGATCGATAGGTTCATCTTCGGTATTTGACAGAAGATTGTTGTTGTTATCGATTATTGACGAATTTGGTGTCATTTTGGAATTTGATTTTATTTTAGATTGATTCTTTTCTATAATGTCGGATTCTTGAAAACTAATAGCAGAGGTATCTTCATATATTTCTTTATTGATACTTTTGTTTTGATTTTTAATTTCTGAATTAGTATGATTTGAGACGAAGGTATTGTTAATAGTAGTTGAATCATGATTTATTGACTCAACTTGTAAAATAGTATGATTTTGTGAATCGATATCTAAAGCTGATGGCGAATTCATTATTAAATTTTATTTAATTGATTTAAATTGAGTAATATATTGAAAAAAAATAAAACAGGATATAATGTCAGTAGTAAGATTTTACAAGCTAAAAGAAACCTGCTAATATGAGATATATTTATATGTATAATTATATTTATCAAACAAATATAATAACAATTAAATTCTAGAAATTCTTGGTTATTACACTCACTAACACACCAAAAGACAATATTTCATAACGAGCCACCTAGTAAACTTATATTCATGTAAACATAAAAGTGTTGATTATGTAGATCAATGACGGAAATAAGATTAAATATATCCGAAGGTCCGTTTTACTCCCGAGAAAAAAACCTTTAATATAACAATTTTGTCATAAATTTAACCACGCATTGGGAAATTTTAAATACTTCCGACAATTGTCCGGGTCCTCGGATTTAAGCTAGAAGCCGATAAGTTATACAAGAGATTGGTTTGGGTGTGGATTTAAAAATAGGGCCCTAAATTATTATGGTTATAGTGTACTTTGAGGTCCAATTGGGGCTAGTTTCTCATGTGAATGAATAGTACTGTATCTGTTAAAGAATTACTTTTAAGTGTTGGAAATTGAATTTCTTTTGCTGTAATTAGGGGTTTGAATAAAATTTTAATTTAGTTCTAAAGCGGCAAATATACGGCCGTTCGATTCTTTTGCGCGTTATTTATTTTTTTATTTTTTTTGGTCCCAATTTCGCTTCCAATTTCCCGTTCTACTTTCGGGTGATGAGCTTACTGTAAATTTTTCAACTTGTATTGTTTTACTATGATATTCATTTATATTTAAAAAATAAAGGTTAGATATCTATGCTTAACACGCTCAAGACTATAACAACCCAAATGGCTAAGAAGAAAATTGTTTGTATCGTAGGTACCACAGGTGTTGGTAAATCTGATTTATCCATCGAAATAGCACAAAAATATAACGGTGAAATTATCAATGCTGATTCCATGCAAATGTATAAAGATATACCAGTAATCACTAATAAGCATCCTATACCGGAACGTATGGGTATACCACATCATGTTATGAATCATGTCGGTTGGGATGAAGAATATTTTATTCATAGATTTGAAAATGAATGTATTGCAGCCATTGATGATATTCATCAAAGAGGTAAATTACCTATCGTTGTTGGGGGGACTCATTATTATTTACAAGTTTTATTCAACAAGATACTATCTGGTGAAAATGGTAACGGCGAAGGTGAAGATTCGTTGAAACCAGTACGTGAGCCAACTGATGATGAGAAATTGATCTTGAATTCAAATAATGGTAAATTGATTTATGAAACTTTACAAAAAGTGGATCCCGTTATTGCTGCTAAATATCATCCAAACGATGAAAGACGTGTACAAAGAATGTTAGAAATTTATTATACAACAAATATGAAACCAAGTGAAACGTTTAAAGAACAAAAATTGAAACTAAAATACGATACTTTATTCTTTTGGCTTTATAGTGAACCTAGTAATTTAAATCAAAGAACCGATTCACGTGTTGATAAAATGTTATCTACTGGTGGTATGGAAGAAATTAATCAATTATATGATTATTTTAAATTTAAAAATTTATCTATTGATGATAAAGATTGTGAAAATGGTGTTTGGCAAGTTATTGGATTTAAAGAATTTTTACCTTGGTTAATGGATAGGGATTCGGTCTCCCTAGATTTATGTATTGAACAAATGAAGGTTAGAACAAGACAATATGCTAAAAGACAAGTTAAATGGATTAAAAAAATGTTAATTCCAGATATCAATGGTGAAAATATTTATGTCTTAAATGCTACTGATTTAACTAAATGGCATCAATTAGTGGGTGATAGGGCAATGACAGTGGTAGAACCATGGCTTAAAGGTGATAAAATTGAAACATCACAAGCTCCAGCAGAACTAGAAAATTTATTATCGAAAGAGGAAACAATTGATAGAAAGAGAGATGATAACGATATAAAACAATTTGTTTGCCCAGTATGTAAGGATAAGAATGATGTTAATTTAATTGCTATTGGTCAAGCGAATTGGGATAAACATTTAAAAGGGAGAAGACATAAGAGCAATTTAACTCGTGGTAGTAAGAAAAGAGAATATGAATTGTATAGATTGAAAAAATTAGAGGAAGAACAAAATAATAAACTTAATCCTGACAATGAAGCTGGGAATGAAAATGAATTATAGATGAATAAAATGTTAAAATATGGTATATTTTCGATATATAATATAAGGTGTATAATAACAGGGAAAAAGAATTTGTATTATTTTTTAAAATTAAATAAAAAAGAAAAAGATTGATTAAATTTTATTTTATTGACCAGTCAATCTAGCATTTAATGTATCCATTTCATCATTTCTAGAATGTATAAATTGTGTTACCTCTTGTGAAAAACTATTTAATGAATTAATTAAATCTTCATAAAATTTAGACGCTTCAAAAATATTTGTCTTCACTGTTTCTAATAATTTCAATGAATGTTTAAAATCTTCAATATATAAATCACGAGGATCTAATCTCTTGGGAAGGTTTTCTTTGGAATTTGAATTCTCCCTATCCGTATCAAGTTTATCTATTAAATGTTGATTCTTGGCTTTTTCATCATTCAAATATATCAAATTATCCTTAAAGGTAGCATCAATATGATTCAAATATATGTTTTCAAATTCATCTGTATTACCCTCTTGACGATAACTACTTATTAAATTTGTCAAGATTGAATGTGAATTATTATCTTTCTCTAATTTACTGATACAAACTTCTCTTTGTTTAATGACATTTTGAATGTCTACAATTATTGGATCATTAGTAGAAGGTAATTCTGCCTCTGATGTTATCAATTTATGATCAATACTATTATATAATTCCAAGGTATGGTTATCCATCTTTATACCATTTGATAAATAATCAAAAAGAACATGTAATTTTTCCACATATGGTTTGTTAACCTTTTCAGATTCAGGTAATATCCAATTTAATGAGCCATGTTTAGATCTAAACTTTTTATCTTGATTGGCTTCTTCTAATAACATATCATTTATCTTGGATAATTGATTTTTAGCATTATTTGCATTGGCCATTAAATCATTAATTGATAATTTATATTTAACAAACTCATCCTGTTTGATAGAATGTAAACTTGATATTTGTAAAGTACTTAAATTTTCAGCAGTATAATTAACTAATGCTTCATTTAGAAGTTTATTTAATGCATTCAAAGGTGCTATTATTTTTTCATGAATATATTTGGTTTCTCTTTCTTTGAACACTGTAGAGGCTTCTACCACTTCTAGGGGCAATAACTCATTGAACAGTTTATTTATCTTAGTCTTATCGACTTTACCAAAAACCGTTTCATACATGGGTAAATCAGTATTAATCATATTCATAGGTTTGATCAAAGTATGATCCTCAGAAGGTACAATTTGATGGAAAATATAGTCATTATCTCTTTCAACATCATTTAATGCTTCTTTAACTTTTTTCTCAAAATTATCTTTTTCCAAATGACATTTATTTAGAATTGTTAAAACGTCTTTTAATAATGAAATTTCTAAACCAAATTTTTCTTGTGAATGATAATCTATGGACATTCTATAGAATGTTACGGCTTGGAAATATAACAATTTATCATGTAAATGATCATTCCAATCATTTCTAATCAATATACTTTTCTCTGCAAATATAATAGATTCTTGATAAAATTTAACAATTTGCGATGAAATTTTAGCAATTGTCTTATTTTTCATATTATTATCCAATATTGATTTCCTCCAAATGCATTCCATTGCCTGTGCAGAGACTAAATTAAATAATGAATATAAAGAATATTCATCCATTACTGGTGCATTATCCGAGATTAAATTTTTATTTTGATCAATGGTTAAATTTGATGTAAAATTATCAATTATGTAAAGTAATATAATGGCAGAAATTTGGAAATATTTACATTGTAAAGGCAGATTGTTAACAATATCCGCCGCCAAAAGTGAATACATTGCGGCGATATTAAACAAGACATTGGTTTGTTCCCATATGATTGAATTTTGTCTTGATACGATCGATGAACCAGATAATGTTTGTAACCAAGTGAAACTAATTTGATCTTTGGGGAATTTTTCCTTTAAAAAATCCAAAACTTCGTAATACTGTAAATAATCTTGTAAATTTGTTAAAGATACTTCAGGATTGGATATTTTTTCCCTTAAGTTGTTAATAAATGTTAGATCATTTTGGAAAGTAGCTCTAGTTTGCATTGAGTTAGCCTCAATTAAAGAACCCAATTGATCTATCATATCCAAATGATGCGTTCTCTTAAACGGTAATCAATCAATCCTACTACAGCTCTCTAAGCTTTACGCAGACTCCTGTCCGCACACAGTTAGAGAAAAACAAATCAGACAACAAAGGCTTAATCTCAGCAGATCG
>JAJLYE010000016.1:27856-40732 GCA_030571715.1 Grigorovia jiainica (nom. inval.) | reverse complement strand
GCCGCCAAAAGTGAATACATTGCGGCGATATTAAACAAGACATTGGTTTGTTCCCATATGATTGAATTTTGTCTTGATACGATCGATGAACCAGATAATGTTTGTAACCAAGTGAAACTAATTTGATCTTTGGGGAATTTTTCCTTTAAAAAATCCAAAACTTCGTAATACTGTAAATGATCTTGTAAATTGGTTAAAGATACTTCAGGATTGGATATTTTTTCCCTTAAGTTGTTAATAAATGTTAGATCATTTTGGAAAGTAGCTCTAGTTTGCATTGAGTTAGCCTCAATTAAAGAACCCAATTGATCTATCATATCCAAATGATGCGTTCTCTTAAACGGTATCGCCAAGTAGTACATATTCGTTCCAGTGATATGGCTTCCGATATCCACAGTTATCTACAGATCTTGTCACAATTACTGTTTGTATTCCACACAATAACTTAAAAATTACCAAATCTCGAGAAACCCTGAAAAAAACTTTAATTCCGTGGAAATTAAGCGGAAATAAAATCAAATATATTTATAAAATTGCACGTGACCTTTTGAAAATTTTTGAAAAAAAAAAATTTCAATTTTTTTGCACAATGGAAGACGAAAATTAATTAGACACTCAAACTAATATCAATTGAACGACATTAATTTCGTAGGACAACAATTAGAATGGCCAAATACACAATCGAAGAGTTATTACAATTAAAACCAGAAGTTCCAGTGGAACCAGTTAATTTTGATGCCAAAGAATTCAGAGAATTAGTGGAAAAAGTTAAACAATTACAAGCTTTAAGAGAGGAAGAATTTGGTCAATTTGGTGGTAGAAGAAGATCATCACATCACCACGGTAGACCAAAGGTGAAGAAACATACACCAAAGGTTACTACTGATGAAGATGGTTGGTCTACTTTTGAACCAAAACAAGTTGTTATTGATGAAGAAGGTAATGAAGTTGTGGGAAAGAATGTTAGATTAAATAAATCTAGTGATTCTATTCAAGAAATTGTTAAAGTTAGACCAAATAATAAAAATATTTCATCCAGTAGACCAGCTGATAATAAGGATATTATTGCTGATAAACAAATTAATGGGTTTAATGCATTTGCTGCATTAGAAAGTGAGGATGAAGATGAAGATTAATAAACTAATTAATCATCATAAAAAATTATATAATTGTTATTATTGTAATCATATTTGATACATATAAATATACATTTCTGATATAAATTAGTATCTTTGATAAATTCAAATTTTTAAATTATATTAAAATTATTGTGTCAACAATTACAGTTTCCATTTTATTCAATTATTCATTTTTTCGTTGTATATAATTTTTTTTCGTGATATAAATAAATCCATATTAATTATTAACACGTAAATCGAAAATTGAAAAAAAAACTATAAACTAACACTCGAACGTGTTATAAAACAAGATATACCTACAA
The DNA here is from genome assembly GCA_030571715.1 of Grigorovia jiainica (nom. inval.). Taxonomy (NCBI): domain Eukaryota; kingdom Fungi; phylum Ascomycota; class Saccharomycetes; order Saccharomycetales; family Saccharomycetaceae; genus Grigorovia; species Grigorovia jiainica (nom. inval.). The sequence goes on along the minus strand of JAJLYE010000016.1, from coordinate 39,291 downwards.
CTAATACCAACAAATAAAAAGTATTTTCTCTAACAAAATGTTCTTTAACAAAATATGGTTATTAATGTTATATCCCATCTTGGTAATGGGTCAAGATTATTATAATATTTTAGGTATTGATAAGAACGCCAACGATAAAGAAATTAAATCTGCCTATAGACAATTATCTAAGAAATATCACCCAGATAAGAATCCCAACGATGAAGAAGCACATAATAAATTTATTGAAATTGGTGAAGCGTATGAAGTGTTAAGTGATTCTGAAAAGAGGAAAATTTTTGATCAATATGGTGCTGATGCCTTAAAGAATGGTGGTGGTCAACCAGGTGGTAATGGTGGTGGTAATCCATTTGGTGGATTTCATGATCCATTTGATATTTTTGATCAAATGTTTGGTAATGCAAGACAACAAAATAGAGGTGGACAAATGAGACGTAAGAGTCCCGATGTAGTAGCACAACATGATGTTACTTTGAAAGATATTTATCTTGGTTCTGAATATGATGTAGAATTAAATCTTGATGATAAATGTGATCATTGTCATGGTAGTGGATCTGAAGATGGGAAGACAAAGAAATGTCCTAATTGTCAAGGTAATGGTATTGTTATACAAGTGATACGTATGGGTATGATGACACAACAAATACAACAACATTGTCCTATGTGTAAAGGTACTGGTCAAATAATTAAAAATGTTTGTAAAGAATGTCATGGTAATAAAATTGTTCAAAAAGTAAAGAAATATCATATTGAATTACCTAAGGGATCACCAAGAGATTATGTGAGTAAAATGACAGATCAAGGACAATGCGTTGCTGATGCGGAACCAGGTGATTTGTATATTAAATTCAATGAAAAATCAGTAGAGAATATGGGGTATAGAAGACGTGGTAATAATTTATATAGAACTGAAGTGTTAACATTAGAAGAGTCATTATTGGGTAATTGGAAAAGAGATATACCATTTTTCAATATAAATCAAAATGTTACCATAGAGAGATCGGCTAATAAAATAACATTTAATGGTGAAACTGAAAGAATAAAAAATTTTGGTATGCCCATCCCAGGTAGTAAAGACAAATATGGTGATTTATTTATTGAATACTTAGTGATAACACCAGAATCATTGAAAATGGACACAAGAATTCGTGATGAGTTGTAATAATTTTATAAAAGCAATTTGAATTACTGGTTGTACTTACATTTACATTTTACATATACATATAGAAATATAATATTTAATACTATTGAGAACTTTTCAATAAAGAATTATTTACAAGAGATAGAAAGATTTCAAAAAAAGAAAAATGTGGGATGAATTATGACCAAATGTATCAGATTAACTTAAAAGAGCGGAAGAGAAGGAAGAGCTTCCCATCCTGATTCAACAACTGGAGATACATCTTCCCAAATAACAATCAATCTTTCGTGTATTATACATCTATTGCTAAGACATCGAATCCAAAATATGAAATCTTTATACAAAGACCAAATCAGATGACGTCCAGAATACACGATTAAAAGTTGCTTTTATTAAGAAAGGAACATAACAACAAGAAAACAAGAAACACTGTTCAATTTATACTAAACAGAAAGCAGAAAAACCTAAAAAAAAAACGTCCAAAAAGTGAAAACTTTTCAAATAGAAAAAAAAAGTATAAAAGGCGTAACGTTCCAACAAAGTGTAAACGTAAAGAGACCACATTCAAAAAAAACTTTCGGAATACCATGCTACGATATTTCACTACCGTATATCACATAGCTCAAATGGCTGAAAGAAGAACAAGTTTGCACCTTTATAATCCAAATTTTGTTATTTATGATCAATTAGACAATATTATTTTGTCTTATTGGTTTACCCAAATAAAATTTTGGTTCGCTTATGGTGTACAATTTAATGTATCTTTCCTTATATAAATTTTGTTGTTTCTTGCATTCTTGATTGGATTTTAATTTTAAAAAGTTGTTGTTGCATTACGATGAGTAACGCAAGTGTGAGTAATTTCATGTGTGTAGTTGATAACCAGTCACATTGCAGTTGTGAGTCAACGGCAGAATGGACAACAGTGCAATAGGCTATACGTTGTATAGTATACATTGACCTCTCCAAGTTAAATTAGAGCCTTTAGAAGTTCTAATTAAAAAACGTGACTCCTCCGCTCGAAAAACAAAAAAAAAAAAAAAGAAAGTTTCGCTGTGGTGTACGGGCGATGAGCAGATGAAAATTTTTCAAAAGTTATAAAAGAACTGAAAAATTCTCGATGCCCAAAGAATATTAAAATTTAAGTTCCTTCTTTGAACTCTTTTATATTTAATTTACTTGGATTAATTCAATATCAATCAACCAAAAAATTAAATTATACAATAAATAATGGCTCCTGTTGAACAAGTCTCTAACGTTTTTGACACTATCTTAGTGTTAGATTTCGGTTCTCAATATTCTCATTTAATCACTAGAAGATTAAGAGAATTTAACATTTATGCTGAAATGTTACCATGTACTCAAAAGATTTCTGAATTAGGTTGGACTCCAAAGGGTGTTATCTTATCTGGTGGTCCATATTCTGTTTATGACAAAGATGCTCCACATGTCGATCACGATGTCTTCAAATTAAATGTTCCAATCTTAGGTATTTGTTACGGTATGCAAGAATTAGCTTGGATTAACGGTAAACAAGTTGCTCGTGGTGAAAAGAGAGAATATGGTCCAGCTACTTTAAATGTCTTAGATAAAGCTGATGCTTTATTTGCTGGTATTGATAACTCTACCGTTTGGATGTCTCATGGTGATAAATTAAATGGGTTACCAACTGGTTTCAAAGTTATCGCTACTTCTGATAACTCTCCATACTGTGGTATTGTTCATGAAACTGAAACCATCTACGGTATTCAATTCCATCCAGAAGTTACTCATTCTTCTATGGGTAAACAATTATTAAAAAATTTCGCTGTTGATTTATGTAAAGCTGAACAAAATTGGACTATGGAAAACTTTATTGAAACTGAAATTAAAAGAATTAGAGAATTAGTTGGTCCAACCGCTGAAGTTATTGGTGCTGTCTCCGGTGGTGTTGATTCCACTGTTGCTTCCAAATTAATGACTGAAGCTATTGGTGATAGATTCCATGCTATCTTAGTCGATAACGGTGTCTTAAGATTAAATGAAGCCGCTACTGTTAAGAAAACTTTAGTTGATGGTTTAGGTATTGATTTAACCGTCGTCGATGCCTCTGATGAATTCTTAGATAACTTAAAGGGTGTTACTGATCCAGAAAAGAAGAGAAAGATTATTGGTCATACTTTCATTCACGTCTTTGAAAGAGAAGCTGAAAAAATTAAACCAAAGGATGGTTCTAATATTGAATTCCTTTTACAAGGTACTTTATACCCAGATGTTATCGAATCTATCTCTTTCAAGGGTCCATCTCAAACTATTAAGACTCATCATAACGTCGGTGGTTTATTAGATGATATGAAATTAAAATTAATTGAACCATTAAGAGAATTATTTAAGGATGAAGTTAGACATTTAGGTGAATTATTAGGTATTTCTCACGAATTAGTTTGGAGACATCCATTCCCAGGTCCAGGTATCGCTATTCGTGTCTTAGGTGAAGTCACTAGAGAACAAGTCGCTATTGCTAGAAAGGCCGATTTCATTTACATTGAAGAAATTAGAAAGGCTGGTTTATATGATCAAATTTCTCAAGCTTTTGCTTGTTTATTACCAGTTAAATCCGTTGGTGTTATGGGTGATCAAAGAACTTACGAACAAGTTATTGCTTTAAGAGCCATTGAAACTACTGATTTCATGACTGCTGATTGGTTCCCATTTGAACATTCTTTCTTAAAGAAGGTCGCTTCTAGAATTGTCAACGAAGTCGATGGTGTCGCTAGAGTTACTTACGATATTACTTCTAAACCACCAGCTACCGTTGAATGGGAATAGATTATTTGTTAATAATTTATTTTTTAAAATTTTATTATTTCATTTATCTTTTCCACATTTCTTAACAATTTTTATTATAAATAAAGATTAATTATATTTTAATAATTGAATCATTTTCCTTCTATGTGTAAGAATTTTGTTTCAATTTATTCTATAAATCTTTGTTTATATTCTCATATCTGTATAATTAGTATTTTCTTATTTTAATCATTAACATTTTTAATCAAGATTTTTGCAATTGTTAATTATATAATATACATACACATATTCGAATAAAATTCAATAAATAGTCATTTAGTTTAATCTAGAGAAGCTCGGTTGCTGTCAATGGAATACAGTTTGGCATCGTCATTGGTTTTATTTTTCTTTTTTTTTTGTATATATCAAAATTGTGTAAGTTTTTATATGATACATATAAACAATTCAAGAGACCGATCTGTCATATTCTAGAGGTTCAACCTACTACCAATATACCCAACACAACATAAAATGAATCAGAGTATTATATTTTTGAAAAACAAGACGGAGCCTAAGGATAAATACTGGGAAGAAGCACAAAGATATAATTTCCAAAACATCAAATCAGTTAATTTAATTAAACATAACAATTTACCAAAGGAATTATTACAATTATTGAATGATAAACAATATTTAACCAATTTGAAATATATTATAATCACATCACAAAGGACAGTAGAATGTCTATATTACGATATACTAAATAACATCTCCATCGATATCAAAGAACAATTATTAAATAAGACAATATTTACTGTGGGTCCCATGACTGCTGATTTTTTACAAAGATGTGGTTTTAAAAATATTAAAGGCGCTGATACTGGTAATGGAAATAAATTAGCTGATCTGATTCATGATGAATTGAATGGCAATTACAATGATGAAATATTGTTTCTTGTTGGTGTCATTAGGAAAGATATCGTATTGAAAAAATTAACATCATTTGGTTATAAAGTGAGAGAATTAATAACTTATGAAACCATCGATTTAAATGATAATTTAGAAAGATTTATGGAAAGTGTTGAAATGAATGGTATTAATTGGGTAGTAGTTTTTAGTCCACAAGGTATTACTGAAATATTAGACTATATAAAGAAATCAGAAATTTTAAAGAAATGCCTTGTGGCTAGTATTGGGCCCACTACCACTGATTTTTTAATTCAAAATGGTATTAGTCCAGTAATTACTAGCACAAGGCCAACATCTGATTGTTTATTAAAAGAGATATCACAATATGTGCTATAGCGAGGCATGTGTAGTGTATTTACAAATATAATGATAGTTTTTGACATATTTACGGTATATCTAATAACATATATTAGAATATACAAAAATTTATAGACTGTAAAAATTTTACGATATAATTTAATTTAAGTATTATATATTAAGCCACATTCCACATTTCTTTACTTGAAGGTGGAGGCCACAATATGTTTAACCATCCCTACCAGATTGATATAATTAAAAATGGCTCAAAGAATTAATACCTGTATAGTATAAGAGATTAATAGTAAATGATTTATGTCAACTATATTTTTATATATATTTACTTATAAAGTTCCAAGCACTCCCTTGGAATGCAGTTATTTAATAAGTACTTGTTAATGTTAGTAATATATTATTTAATGATTAATCATGCTTTATTTTATCTGGGTGCATACCAGTAGTTAAAAGTTATTGTAGTTTTTATTTTTTTCTACTATTGTAACACTTATAAAACCATATCTATTCGATCCAAATACTCTTAGCTTTAGGGGTTCTTATATAGGCTCCTAATAATACTTGAGGAAACAATCATTGCTCTGGGGATCAAAAATATATATAGTGATGGTACAGAATACTAAGACGTTTCCATGATATTCTGGTTATAATTATTATTATAAATTAAAAAGTTGGAATTAATCTCTCTTATGAACACCTTGAACACCGCCTTCGAAGCGCGATAGAATTTTAGTTATTTGTGGTGTACTAACCAATTCATTAATTTTAATTGATTGGAAAATTGCCTTTGTTCTTAATTGTTTCTCTGGTGTATATCTTAATTTTGGCGGCAAAATCCAATCTGATCTTCTCTTTGGGTTTCTAATTTTTGAAACTAATGATTCATATAGATCTGCAATTGTAGGTTCCTCATTCTTAATTTTATTCTCAATTAGTTCATCATTTGATAATGATGAATCGTTTGATAATTCTTCATCTAATTTATTTAATTTTTCTTGATTTAATTTTTGAACTTGACTTCTTTTTGAAATTCTTGCTGATCTTCTACGATATTGCTTATTAAATTCCATATCTTCCATTAAGTTTGTTTCAATGATACTATCTTGTGTAATATTACCATTAATTTCTTCACTAGGGCCTTCATTTCTATCTGTTCTAATTTTATTAACGGATTGATTATCCTTCTTAATAGGTGATGTTGAAGTTATTTCTTCATCAAATTCAGATTCGTATACTTCCTTTAATTCAGAATCATTTGAATCATCATTTAATTTTGGTTTCACTAATTCTTCTAGTGATGTGGATGATAAACCTTTTGATCTTGTTCTTCTTGTTGACGAATCATCAGTTTCGTTACTGTTACTACCATTTGTGTTATTGTTACTATCATCACTGCTAGTACTGCTCTTATTAGTGGGATTTTTATCGTTGGTATTTGTTAATATTGGTGGAGATGATCTTAAATCATTATTTGAATTTTGGATATTTGAATTTTGAATATTTGATTTATTTTTATTTGTTCCAGTATTATTAATTTTATGATAATATTTTGTGTGTTCGTGTCTTCTTAAATCAATTAGATCTACATGACCACTTTTGGAACGACCTCTCTTAAAATTATTAATTAAAAAATAATCAGTGTAAGATTCAAATTCCATTGGTCTCAAAGTGTTACCAATTAATTTTATTTCCTTTGCAATAAGGGAATTTTGTTGTAATATTTTTTGTAATCTAGATAAATTATCTTGGTGTGTTGTGTTAATATGTGAAACTGGTTTAGCAGATAGCATTATGAATAATTCGATAAAAGAGAAAAAAATATGATATGATATAAAGATGCAAAAATAGAAATGTGTTTGATTATGTTGTGGAATAAATAGCAAATAAATAATTAATATAATGTGATGTAATTAGATCCACGTTCTGGTTAAGTTTAGTTATGTTAAAATGATTTGATTGTTCAAATAAATTAATAATTTAATTCAGTTTAATTTAATTTAATTAACAATGAAAAAAGAAAAAAAGTTTAATAAAGTTAATTAAAATTGTAAAATTATTACGATGTATAGCAAAGGGCTTTGTATGTTTATTTCTCTGATCGCTTAAAATATGCGCTTGACTCTTGTATGAGATATACTTGTTACTAGTCTCGGGATAAACACGTATCTGTATTCTTCAAAGTTTACTGTATTAAATTAATAAATCAAATTAAATCAAAAAGTGGGTAAAACGCGTCTTTTTTTTTTAATTAGTGTCATTTTATTGTTACGGTTTTTGATGGTAACGTTTCTGTTTTACTGTTTGCTAGCCCCTGAGTATGTTTGAAACGGTGTATTGCCCATGGCTCGTATGTATATTGTGTGTATATTGTTTTATATAGTTTATAATTTACCAATAGAATCCATCATCTCCATTAAATCGTCATCTAAAGTGTTACTCACTGGTTCCGTGCATTTTTCATGTGATTTGACAGGAGCAACAACATTCTTATCCCTGTTTTCCTTGTTAGTGATTGCAGTAGTTGGAGCATTTGTGGAGTGGTGCATAATCCAATTAGCTACTTGCGATGCAAATGGTTTCGAATTTGGAATAAAATGACTTCCTGGATGCTTTAACAATGTTCTCTTGTCTTCCCCCCAGACATCGTATATTTTAATTGATCTTTCCTCTGGTACAACAGTATCTAATTCACCTTGAATATGTAAAGATGGTACCCACTGGGTAGTTTGAGAATATTGTTCTTGGAACTCCTCTGGTTCTAATTTAAACCCACTGAATAAGATAACGAATTTTAAAATTGGTTGTTCTGATAAAGTAAGATTTAAAAGTTTATTGAAATCCGTGGCTAAATAACCAGTCAAACCAGCACCTTGACTAAACCCAATAATACCATCAAATGGACCATTCTCTAAACAATAATCGTGTAAATAATCGTATGTTTTTTGTGGGATAGTATAATCGAATTTATTACTAGAACCTTTATTTCTTAACCACCACCCGTAATATTTATTATCTGGACCGATAACGGTATTAAATTCTTTAGTGATATCCTTACTATCAGCCTTCCCATCGTCGTTATGTGGCATTAATGTGGCGGTGTCGACTATTTCGGTACCGCAGGGATAGTATAATTCATAACCAATTTTCTTCAATATTTTCCTTAATCCACCAGTCTTTTGATTGAAGATTTTGTCAGATTGGACAAAACCATGTAACATTAAGATCTTCTTACTTGGTTGAGTCATATTCAATGGGAATATATTTATGTATTTGTTTATATTTTCACAATATGTATAGAGAAAGTTTATCTAATTTCGAAGCTTTTTTAATTTTTTCAATAGAACAATTACATAATTACTGTATCTGATATTAAGACATTCATTTAAAGTTTATTTGGTGAGTTATTAAGCGCAAATTCAAGTTCATAATATTGTTATTTTAAGTGGTTCGTATCATAAATATAGTGGTTTCCAATACAATACAATAAGTCATTTTACAAGTCCAGTAAATCTGCGCAGAACTTCAAAATCAAAATAGGTAAAAAAAGAAAATATTTTCAATTCGGAATTTCTTTATATTGAATACTTTTATCATATAATTTAAATTGATCGATTCTGGTATTTAGTACCTTCTTGCATACATATTTTTCTAATAGATTAAACCCCAGTAATAAATAGAGGGATCATTTGAAAAATGACACATTGTAATCATGTTGAACAAATATTAAATAATAAAGAATTAATAGCAAATTATAACAATATTAAGAAATTAATTAAGAGTGATTTGACATTTAGTGAAAGAATTTTATACACTAAGACATGTCAAGATTGTCATAAAATTAATAATGGTATCACATATTTATGTTTAGATTGTTCATTTACTGGTTGTTGGAATGATAAACATTGTCAAAGACATTTTGATTTAACAAACCATCAATTTGGTGTTAATTCTAATAATGGTTACTTATTTTGTTTCCAATGTACAAATTATATTAATGATAATGAACTAATTAATAATTCAGAATATTATAATGATTGGGATCAAATTACTCGAGATTCACATTTACCAAATTTAATTAGAAGAGATGGTCTTTATGGTATTGTTAATATGGGATCAACATGCTTTATGAGTAGTGTTTTACAATCTATAGTGCATAATAAATATATTATTAATGATTTCCTTTTACAAAAACATTTTGATAATTGTCATATTAAGAATTCCACTAATTGTATGTCATGCGCCATTGATCAAATCATTGCTGAATGTTATGGTTCTATTAATGATAAGAACGATCATAATGGGTTCTTGTCATTGTTAAATTGTTCTTGGAAGATTAATCAAAATTTTGCTGGTTATTCGCAACAGGATGCACATGAATTTTTACAATTTATTAATAATCAATTACATTCAGATTATGTTAAAATAATAAACGATAGTAATACAAATATTAATAATAGCAATAATTTAAACAATAGTAAATCAGATAATAAATATTGTCAGTGTCTGATACATTCTACTTTCCAAGGTTCATTAAAGAGTTCAATTGTTTGTCCAGAATGTGGTGATAATTCAAAGACAATAATTGACCCATTTTTGGATTTATCATTAAATATTAAAGATAAGAAAACTTTATATGATTGTTTGGATAGTTTCCATAAGAAAGAGCAATTACATGATTTTAATTATCATTGTCCACAATGTCAAACTGTCAAAGATCCAATAAAGCAATTAACTATTCATAAATGTTCTCCGATACTTGTTTTACAATTGAAAAGATTTGAACATTTAATTAATGGTAATAATATTAAATTAAATGATTTTATTGAATATCCACTTTATTTACAAATTGGTAAATATTGTGTAGACAATGAACAAGACCAAACCAATAATAACAATAATGATAACAATAATAATTCACCAAATATCTTATATGAATTAACTGGTATAATTTCACATAAGGGTACAGTTAATGAAGGACATTATACCGCAACATTAAAATTGCCATCTGGCCAATGGTTTAAATTTAATGATTCGATGATAACTGCATTAAATGAAGAACAAGCATTACAAGAACAAGCATATTTATTAATTTATTCAATCAAACAATATAATTAATTTAAATTATATAATATGTAACATGTTTATATATAATATAATATTGTACAGTATATTATAATACATATATGTGAATAATATGACATTTTATTTTTATCATCAGCCTCTATCAAAAAAATATGGGTATTGCATAGTATTATTTTAATTTAAAAAGGTGCAAAAAATCATTTAACTGAAAAAATCATCATTATCATCATCCAAATACGAACCCCTTGACCTTATAGTTTTCTTACTAACTAAATTTAATTTCCTTTCTAATTTATCTTCGTCGTCTTCTTGATTTTTAATTATCCTTTCATCATTTTCATTTAGGGCACCAATTCTTACCATAAATCCTTCAAAATCCTTTAAAGTTGTATTATTCCCACCTAATTCTAACAAAGTAATCATATTTTTCAAGACATTGCCCTTATTATAAACCAATAAAGTTGGACAATTATTATCAGGATAATTTTCAATGGCTCTATTACCTAAAATTTCCACGAATTTAATTTCGCGATATTTTTTACACATTTCTTGGAAAATATGACCCAATATTCTACTTTGTAATTTACTATCCAATGATAAATGTACAAACACGAAAACATCTTTACTAGCATCAGTAACCTCCTTTTGATATTCCGGTTTATTAATATGTACCACATCACCAAATTTAGAAATTTCATGTAATTTTTTAATTTCAGCCATTCTTTTCTGTTTATAAAATTCTAAAAAATCTTCATCTTCATCATCCTCCAATTCTTCTAAATCACTAATATCAAGACCATCTAATCTATTCTCCATTTGTTTAGCAATGGCTTCCTCCATCATTTCCTCTAATTGTTCTGTTGGTGATGGTGGTCTTTCTGGGATGACACCTTTTGCTCTTAGAATGTCGTTCCATTCTGTGTCTTCTGATTCGTCCACTTGGACTTGAAACATCGGTTCGTTTTGCATGTTGTTGTTGTCGTTGTTGTCGTTGTTGTTGTTGTTGTTGTCGTTGTTGTTGTTGTTGTTGTTGTTGTTATTGTTGTTATTAAGATTTGTCAAATTTGAATGTTTTGCCCAAAGCAGAAATAAAAAGAAAGTTTCTTTTTCTGTTCGAAAATTTAAAAATTGGGAATTTTTGGGAATTGAAAAGTTTTTGTTTTAC
>JAJLYE010000016.1:5099-27836 GCA_030571715.1 Grigorovia jiainica (nom. inval.) | reverse complement strand
AAAAAATCTTCATCTTCATCATCCTCCAATTCTTCTAAATCACTAATATCAAGACCATCTAATCTATTCTCCATTTGTTTAGCAATGGCTTCCTCCATCATTTCCTCTAATTGTTCTGTTGGTGATGGTGGTCTTTCTGGGATGACACCTTTTGCTCTTAGAATGTCGTTCCATTCTGTGTCTTCTGATTCGTCCACTTGGACTTGAAACATCGGTTCGTTTTGCATGTTGTTGTTGTCTTTGTTGTTGTTGTTGTTATTAAGATTTGTCAAATTTGAATGTTTTGCCCAAAGCAGAAATAAAAAGAAAGTTTCTTTTTCTGTTCGAAAATTTAAAAATTGGGAATTTTTGGGAATTGAAAAGTTTTTGTTTTACACTGAATAGATAGAGAACACATAAGATAACAGAACGTTATAGTATACTACACACAGGAAAATATGACACAGGATATAGACAACGGATATGAGAACAACCACGATGCCAATATTGTAAGATTATTTATCATCAGACACGGTCAAACAGATCATAATGTAAAGAAGATTCTTCAAGGACATAGGGATATACCATTAAACGGTACAGGTATCAAACAGGGACAACAATTAGGTGAATATCTTGCTAAGCAACATATTAGATTTGATGCTATGTTTTCTAGTGATTTGATACGTTGTCAAGAGACCACTAGAGAAATTAAAGATATAAGTCAAGGTGATCATCCAACACCGGTTAAATTCAATAGTGATTTAAGAGAAAGATTTATGGGACCCATTGAAGGTTTGCATATCTTAGATGCTGAGAAATATGCTGATAAACATGGTAAGGGATCCTTCAAAGATTTTGGTGAATCGCCAGAGACTTTATTAAATAGATTACAAAATGGTATTCATGATTGTGTTAATGAATCTGTTCAAGATGGATTTCAAAACGTCGCTGTTGTGAGTCATGGTGGTGCCATTAGAGCCATTATGCAATGGTTGCAACCGGATAATGAAAGTAAGATCATTGTGTTTAACACTTCAGTGACAATTGTCGATTATGATAAGACATTAAAGGAATTTATCGTAAAGAGTGTCGGTAACACAAAACATTTGGGTGATGGTGAATTTATGGTCAGTGATTTAAGATTACGTTGAGAAGACAAAAGATATAGATACACTTATATATACATGTGATATATGTGACAAAATATTCGTTATGCAGTACAATACATTATACAATAAACAGTCCTTACAAAGCATTTGTCAGCGCTCGCGGCGTTTAGTCAGCCGCTGACTAACGTCAAAAATTGCGCTTTTTATAAAAAGGGAAAAATAATTCCAATGGTTTATTACAACTGCAATTGCCCAGTAATTACAAGTAATACTTTCAAATATACAAATCACAATGTTTAAGAGAATCTCAGACGCTTGGAACGGTGTAGACATTTCCTCAGAGTCAGCTGTACCAGACCGTACTCCCGTAAAGACTACCACTTTCGATGACATGGTCCAATTAGTATCTCATCCAAACAAGGATACCCTTATTGTGGATGTCAGAGAACCAAGTGAATTTGAAGTGGTTCAAATTCCTGGTGCCATCAATGTTCCTTACAGATCACATCCAAATGGGTTTGCTATGAATGACTCCGAATTTAAGAACACTTTTAGTGTGGATAAACCAAATAAGAATAAGAAATTGGTCTTCCTTTGTGCTAGTGGTATGCGTGCTGGTAAAGCAGAACAAGTAGCTTATAATAGTGGCTATCATAACACTGTTGTGTATACTGGTTCAATGAACGATTGGGTGGATAAAGGTGGTGCCAATATGAAATTTTAAATTTTGATGCGATGAAATTGGGTGCCGGATTTTAATTCTTACTTTTAAATTAAAAAAAATTGAATATGTTTTTTTGTCTTAAATTTTAATTTACTTAAAGAGAAGTGAAGTCATTTATTGTTTACACATTTACTTCTCTCAGTTAGCTATACATAATTCATATATATATATCTATAAAATCTGTGTAAAAAAAATTGATGTTATCATGTTTGCAAATAAATTGAATATCAGTAAGAATATTGTAAATAACAATATCAGATTAATTAGCCCAATGAGATCAATTACAAATAAATTACAAAATAATTTCCCAAAGATTTATAAATTTGATGATATTAAAAAATTAGTTGAGAATCCAAATGCCAATATTCTTTTAATTGACGTGAGAGAACCAGAAGAATTGAAACAGTATACTTTACCCACAGCCATTAATTTACCCTTAAATTCAATGCCAGGTGCATTATCATTAGATAGTTCTAAATTTAAAGAAACTTTTCATCATGTGAAACCACCAAGCACAACTGAATTGATTTTTATTTGTGCTAGGGGACGTCGAGCTAAGACTGCGGAAGAATTGGCACGTTCATTTGGTTATAATAATACCGGTATTTATCCAGGTTCCATTAATGAATGGTTGAAATATGGTGGTGATAAGATTAAACCTAAATAGTATTATAAATTAAATTAAATTAAATTAATTATTTATTTATAGTCTTATATAATAGTAATAATAATAATATACAATGTTTATTTTTTGTTTCATTTATTAATGAATTAATTCCTATTTTGATGAAATTCAAATTGTTTGAATTCTTTACCCAATCTCTTCTTACGCTTTCTTTCCATAACTTTTTCACGTTGTCTTTTCTTCATATGATCAAATTTATATTTTTGTACCACTTTACGTTTTTCAGCTGCCTTTAAATGATAACGGCCCTTATTACCTTCATTTATCTTCTCCTCATATTCTTTAACAATCTTATGCTCTAATTCTTTATTTTTAATAGATTGTAAACGTGATTTCATACTCTTTAATTTTTCCTCCATTGAATTTAATTCATAACTCTCTAATTTAGAAGTGAATTTACGATCTGATAATAATTTACTTAACTCTGTAATTTCATTCTCACGATATTCATCTAAAAATTTATAACGATTTCTAATAACGTTAACATCAGTAGCATGACCCATAGATTTATCAAAACGAATATCTTGATATAATGATGATGGTTTATTATTTGATCTTAAAGACGGTAAACCTGGGATATCACGTAATGCAGAAACACGTTTCTTTGATGATGATTCAATTGGTGCATGTTTATGTTTACTTTTCTTACCATTTTTGTTTTGTCTACTTTGTGTATATGAATTATTTCTATTATCATCTTCATCTTCTTCGAAAAATGCACCATCACTATCACTTTCACTATCACTTTCATCAAATTCTTCTTCTTTAAAATGCTTACCCCTTTGTTCCTCTGGTGCATCATCATTAGATTCGTCATCACTTGATTCATATTTACCTTTCTTGCCATTTTTCTTCTTTTGTGATTCCAATCTTTGTTGTTCTCTTTCCTTTCTATCTTCTTGTTCTAATAATTTTTCAGCATTTCTTAATGAACCAAATGAAAGTGTATTCATTTCATCATCTTCCCCATCTTCATTTTCGCTTCCATTATTATATTTTTTATTGTTTTTGCCTTTAGAACTTCTTTTAGATTTTACATCATGGAAAGTGGGTTCTTCATCAGATGAATATTCACTTTCCATACCAGGTTGTAAATTCTTAAAATAATATGACATTATTTCAAAGATATTTATATGTATTTCAGTTGTTAACCTTTTCTTATTGATTGAAAATTTGGCGATGAGCTTCAAAATTTTTCCATTTTAAAAATTTGATTTTTTTCTTTTTGCTTTTATGTGATTTTTCAATTTACATATGGTGAAGTTATTATATATTTTAAAATATATTATATATGCGTGTAAACTTTTCTATAGGGTATATGATTCACTCATTCCACTTATTGTATATGTAATTATGCAGATTATAATTCATCGTGTGTAGTTTTCTTCTTTGATTTTTTAATTGGTTTCTTCCCTGATTTATTCTTTTTATTATTTTTTTTACCTAAGTTAATATTCTTCAAGAAATTGAAACGATCACTGAAGGGACCTTCTCTTGGTTTCACATTAAATGTATCGAAAAGGAATTTGGCTACATTATCTTTTTTAATCTTAGTATTTTCATTGAAAAGGATTAAAGAATCGTTTTGGCCATCCAATACAAATAATTTAGAACCTTGCATATCATTATCCTTATATTCATCAATTAATTTATTTAAATCATTGACAATATTTGGATATTTGCTTGCAAAATCACTATCTTCAGAAATTTTACTAATATTATTTTTAAATATAGAGAAAAATTTAAATTTTTCTAACCAATCAATAGCTAAACTTTTCAATAATGGTGATATTTTATCCACTTTAGAGAAAATGATTACTGGTCTATTGAAGGGATCATTCTCAATAGCTTTAAAAAGTGTTTCTGTACGACCAACTTTCTTCACGTAATTTTTCACTCTTTCTAAACAATAATTAACGATTGGTGCTAATGATCTTTGACCTTGGTACGTTTCCTCTAAATGTCTTAATAATTTTGCCCTTGTTTTCCTTTGGGTCACCTTAGAGGTATTTGACCTCTTCTCATTATTCATATTATTGTTTTGGTTTGGGTTATTGATTTTATTACCGTTATCAAGATTAACCTTTTGTGGTTTGAAAACTTTTAATGTTGGGAAACCTTCCACTTGGTAAGCAGCACAAATTTCCTTATTAACCGTAGCATCACAATTAACGGCAGCGACTTGCACTAACCCATCTAACCTTTCCCCAACTTTCTCATATATTGGTTTCAAATTTTGACAATGACCACACCATGGTGCATAGAATTCAACAATTGTTGTGTAATTAGAATTATGTACCACTTTATCGAAATTTCTCGCATTTAACTCCAAAATTTTGGGATTTCTCAAGTAGAAATCGTTACTGTTAGCAACCACTGAAGTGATAGCCACATAGGACCACATTAAAAGTAATTTACTGACGGTAAACATGTTCAAATATTTGATTACTTCTTTGTTAAAGTAGTGAATGAGTTGTTAATTGTGTCTAAAAATAGCAGAAAAATTGATTTACAATTCCGTAACTGATTTCTTTGACCCAACTGGGTAATTCTGGAAGATGCCCGGAAGGGGAAATTATTTTTTTAAGGATTGTAGAAAAATGAATTTTCGTCTTGTTTTACGCTATGGAAAATTTACACTATAAACTACATAACTGCATTTAACATTCAGCAAAGTAAAGACATGAAGGAGTCCCCATTTGTATTCTACGCATTCTACCAATTGTATTGTCATTTAAATCATTTGAAACCAGTGTTAACATTGAAGGAAATTGCTGAAGTGTTATACAAGGACTCATCAATTAATTTAATTAAAAAGACATCACTTTTCATCACTTGGAGAAGATTTTCTAAATTGGATCAAGATTATCATTTAAGAGGTTGCATTGGTACTTTTGCTAAATTGGATGTTGTTCGTGCTATTGAAAAATATTCAATTTTTGCCGCAATGGAGGATTCACGTTTCCCACCTATTCAATTAAGGGAATTAAAATTATTAGAATGTAATTGTAATATATTGACAAATTTTACCACTATTTGGTCCAATAAGGGGGATTCAAATGATAAATCAAATGATATCTTCAATTGGGATATTGGTAAACATGGTATTGAATTGAAATTTAGAGATCCTGTTACAAAGGAAAAATTAAGTGCTACTTTCTTACCTGATGTGATGGTCGAACAAGATTGGGATAAAGAGGATACATTTCTTAATCTTATTCAGAAGGCGGGGACCGTGGGGAGTATTGATGATATTATTGATCATTATGAAAATCATTTCATCGAAGTGATTAGATATGAAGGTCAAAAGAGTGCCATTAATTATAAACATTTTAATGAAAAATTAAATTTAATCATGAATAATTGATTGATTTTATTTGCGTTGTTTTAATTATTATTTATTCATATCTTCAAACTTATTTTTATTATATATATTCTCAATTGACTCTACATTACTTTTTTCTTAAAGTTTTTGTTTTATTTTTTACTTATTGTTGTTTTCATTATTCAATTAGGTTAAAAACTGCTACATCTGTATATAATTTTTTTTTATTTTAAAGAACAAATTTGAGACATTAGAGTCGATATATGCAACTCTAAGGTATTGACTGATAATGTATGCAGTTACAAAGCTCTTTGACAACACGTGGTGATGGAGCTTTGTTTTTTCAAAGTTAACCGCACAGCTTTTTTATTTTTCACTTTCTTTATCAATTACAATTATTTATTATTTTTATACTTTCAAACCATTCTCAAAATACAAAGTCGTAATTATATTGAGAGTATTGTTCTGATATTGAAATGACGAACAATGCTGGCGATAATATAAGAAATGGTGAAAATAGTATGAACCATTTTCAAAATCAAAATAATCGTAGAAGAACAAGAAGAAATAGTAGTAGAAATAATTCAAGAAGAGAATCAATGTCTTCCAATTGGACTTCATCTACTTCTGCAACTTTAACTTCAGGTTTAACTTTAGATCAAAATAATAATGAAACATTTTCAGGAACTGGTCCAGAAGTGGTCCCCAGTTCGCTAGTATCATTCCATCATCCACATTCATTGCAATCAAGTAATTTTTTATCAAGTTCCATGAATTCAAATAATAATTTAAATAGTAATGAACCATTGCTGAGTAAAGTTAACTCAAGGGTCTCTAAAAATTCTAATTTTAATTTTTTTACTGAGGATGAAATAAATAATGCTGAAGGTGCAGCTACTTTTGATAATACTGATTTTAACACTAAATGGGATCCAAAACCATCTTACGAACAACAAAGAATTTATGGCTCTGATGTTGCATCTGCGCGTTCATCTGTATATAGTTTATCCAGAAGGTCCTCTGTCTCAAGAAATGTTGGGTCTTATGGAGCAAATCAATCTAGTCATCCCCTTACAAGATCAAATTCAAAAAATAATAGGAATTCGGTGGATAATATTATTGACTCAAATTTAAATAATATTGGTGACTCTGTTTATAAAAACAATACAAATTCAACTGATTCATCGGCAAGTTTATCACGTTATGAAGTCAATGAAAGAATACCGTTTGAATTAGAAGAACAAGTGGAAGAGGCATTAGAAAATGCTTCATCTATTAATTCAATGATGTCCTCAGATTCAAGTCATAGTAGTATGGATCAAGGTAGTAATAATAGTTCAAATAGTAGTGATGTTCATAGTCATTATAAAAAGGGTTCTTTACAAAATGAATATTTAAAACCAATTCATCATGAAAGATTTTATCCTAATACTCCCGCTTTACAAAAAGTACAAAGATTTTATATTACAGAAGAAGATATGGTTATTGGTATTGCAGGTTATCAATATTCTAAGATAAAAGTTTTCATTTATAGATTACTTTGTATATTCACATGTGGTATTTTTTTCTTATTACTACGATGGTTCCCTGCAAAGAAAATCAGATTATTGGGTACTAAATGTCCATTGGGTAAGTCAGAATGGGTAGCTATTGAAAATGAATTTGGTCAATTATCCATTGTACCTGTAGATAGAACTTGGTATAATAGATCATTAAGTACAATTTTAGCAGTTGAAAATTTAGAAACTGAAAATGATTTGAATAACGAAAATGAGATACATTATCATCATCACCATCATCATCATACAAATGCCTCAAATCCAAATGTTCCAATTTTGATTTCTTTTGAATATAGATATATTACATTCATTTATTCTCCATTAGAGGATTTATTTAAGACTAACCACAATTGGACTGATCCAAATTGGGTTAATTTAAATTCAGTTATTAAGGGTTTACCAACTTCAATTCAAGAGGATAGAACAATGGCATTCGATAAAAATCAAATTAATTTGAAGATTAAATCAATTACAGAAATTTTATTTGATGAAATTTTACATCCATTTTATATCTTCCAAATTTTTTCAATAATATTATGGAGTCTGGATGAATATTTCTATTATGCTGCTTGTATTTTTATTATTTCTGTCTTATCTATTGGTGAAACATTGATTGAAACAAGGAAAACTTCTCAAAATTTATCTGATATGTCACATTTCAGTTGTGAAGTTCGTGTATTAAGAGACGAATTTTGGACTACTGTTAATTCCTCAGATTTAGTTCCTGGTGATATTTATGAAATTTCGGATCCAAATTTAAACATTTTACCTTGTGATTCTATTTTATTAACTGGGGATTGTATTGTCAATGAGTCAATGCTAACTGGTGAATCTGTACCTGTGTCAAAGATTCCAGCTAATGAAGATACTATGTATCAATTAATAGATGATTTCCGCCGAACACAAATTTCTAGTTATGTCTCTAAATCATTTTTATTTTGTGGTACAATCATTGTTCGAGCCAAGATTCCAGCTGGACAGTCAGCTGCATTAGCTATGGCTGTAAGAACTGGGTTTTCTACCACTAAGGGGTCCCTAGTGCGTTCTATGGTTTTTCCAAAACCAACTGGGTTCAAATTTTACAAAGATTCTTTTAAATATATTGGATTTATGACTATTATTGCGATGTTAGGTTTTTCTATTAGTTATGTTCAATTTGTTAAACTTGGCCTAGATAAAAGAACTATTATTTTAAGAGCATTAGATATTATTACTGTGGTGATTCCTCCAGCTTTACCTGCAACTTTAACTATTGGTACAAGTTTTGCTTTATCAAGATTAAAAAAGGATGGAATATTTTGTATTACCCCAACTAGAGTCAATGTTGGTGGTAAGATTGATTTGATGTGTTTTGATAAGACGGGTACATTGACTGAAGATGGTTTAGATGTTTTAGGTGTACAACTCTCTGAACCAATGTCTCATAACTCTTTCAAATTTGGTGAATTGAGGACTAGCGTCAATGAATTTTTTGACAAATTCTCATTGAATGATTGTAGTTCTCCACTAGATATCAAATCCAAAAACTTTTTAATGTCATTGTTAACTTGTCATTCCTTAAGAGTTGTTGATGATGAATTAATCGGTGATCCATTAGATTTTAAAATGTTTAAATTTACTGGTTGGTCCTATAATGAAGATTTCCAAAATCAAAAATTCCATTCAGCGTATGCAGAAAGACATGAAGGCACTTTATTCCCAGAAAATTTAGATATTATTCCAGCTGTAGTTCATCCAAATAGTGAAGATAAAAATAATACATTTATTGAAAATGATCCCCATAACTTTTTAGGTATTGTTAGAAGTTTCGAATTCTTATCTGAATTAAGAAGAATGAGTGTTATAGTTAAGCCAAGTAATGATGATATTTATTGGGCCTTCACTAAAGGTGCACCAGAAGTTATTGCAGAGATATGTAATAAATCCACTATCCCGTCTAATTTTGAAGAAATTCTATACAAATATACACATGCTGGTAACAGAGTCATCGCTTGTGCTGGTAAAATATTGAGAAAACACACATGGTTATACTCTCAAAAGATCCCAAGAGATGAGGTTGAATCGAATATGGAATTTCTAGGTTTTATTATTTTCGAAAATAAACTAAAGTCTGCGACTGCTCCAACTTTAAAGACTTTACAAGAGGCTAATATTAGAACATTAATGTGTACTGGTGATAACGTTTTAACTGCTATTTCTGTTGGTAGAGAGTCAGGATTGATTACTTCAAGCAAAGTGTTTGTTCCTTTCATTAATGATCAAACTGAAGAATTTTTAGTTTGGAGAGATGTCGATGATTATGACAATACATTAGATGTAGTAACTCTGAAACCTACTGACCACTCGGAAGATTATACTATTGCTGTAACAGGTGAAGTATTTAGAATACTATTTTCTGACGAAAATAATATACCTGAAGATTATATTAATGAAATTTTATTAAAGACCACTATCTACGCAAGAATGTCACCAGATGAAAAACATGAACTTATGGAACAACTACAAAAAATTGATTATATGGTAGGGTTTTGTGGTGATGGTGCTAATGATTGTGGTGCTCTTGAAGCCGCCGATGTTGGTATTTCGTTATCTGAAGCAGAAGCATCGGTTGCCGCCCCATTCACATCACAAATATTTGATATCAGTTGTGTCTTGAATGTTATTAAAGAAGGTAGAGCGTCTTTAGTAACTTCTTTTGCCTGTTTCCAATATATGAGTCTTTATTCTGCGATTCAATTCATTTCTGTGTCTATTCTTTACAGTAGAGGCTCTAATTTAGGTGATTTCCAATTTCTTTATATTGATTTGTTCTTAATTATTCCATTAGCTATCTTTATGTCATGGCCTAAACCATATCATATATTGAGTAAAAAGAGACCAAGTGCTAATTTAGTTTCGTTAAAAATTTTAGTCCCATTAATGGTTAGTTTCTTCATAACCTTAACCTTCCAAATAGTGCCTTGGTTATACATTCAAACTCAAAAATGGTATATTAAACCAATTGTTGCTGGTGACAGTGAAGTTGCCTCATCAGATAATACAGTATTGTTTTTTGTTTCCAATTTCCAATATATTATTGTTGCTATAGTTTTATCTGTTGGTCCGCCATATAGAGAACCAATGTCCAAGAATATTGGATTCATTGTTGATGTCTTTATTTCGCTTATGATTAGCGTTGTTTTAATGCTTGTTCCAGTGGGCTCGTACATTGGTGATCTTTTCGAATTAACTCCCATTCCAGCAAACTTAAAATTTGCAATTTGTTTTGCTGCTGGGTTGAATTATTTATTCCAATTGTATATTCCTAATGCTATTAAACCATATTTTAAGAAAAGGGAAAGTTCTAAAAAGTATAAGAAAATTTTAAAAGAAAGAAAAACGTTTTATACCGTTTAATATTTTTTTTTTTGAATATATAGTTGTTGAAGTAATTATGTATCTATGTAGTGTTGTATATATTTATTAAATTTAGTCTTTTTTTTATTAGAAATTACTTTTTGAAGACTAAAAAAGAACAATTATAATGAATTTGAGGCATTTCTCATAGAAAGAAAACAGTTCCAAAGTACACCAACTGATGAACTAAATGGAACCTGATAATGTTTAGGCATAATTGAAAAATTAATAACTTGAGCAAATGGCCAAACCATTAAATTATAACCTAATGTGGAAATATAAACTTTATTAATCTTAACCCATAAAGTATCAGAATTACCACCTTCCATAACGAAATTTGAATATGAAAAGAAAAAGAATAGAAAAATTGGTGAATAGACTAATTGATCTGATAACACTCTTTCTAATACTTGAATCATTGATGGATCACTAGTGAACATAAAATTCAAAATCTTATACCAAGGAACTTGGAAATTTGAAATGAAACCACCCCAAAACATGAAGCATCCCCATCTCCAAAAATTGAAAATAAGAGTATTTGGATTATCAAGCATATTATCTGGATTTATACGGTATTGGTGTTCGCCAATATCATCATCATAATCGGAATTTGCCGGTGTGATACCATATTGATTATAGATTAAATATCCATCACTTTCATAACCAGCATCATCTAGATCGTCATCATTGGCCATGTTGGAATTAAAATTGCTCAAATTGAAGAATGAGGATGAAGAGGAAGAATAAAAGCAGGATATTGATTGAGCCATTATGTCTGAACAACCAAATAAAAGAATGTTTGTCAGCATAGTTGCAATCAAGTTTGTCTTTTGATAAAGTCTTCTGTAGATATAAGAATAATGGAATAATAGAGTGGCCCATATCAATAAAAGTAGCCAATGTAATAAAGTTACCTTAAATATTTTAAAATTGAGTACTTTAATTTGGTATCTGTTCAAATACTGTACCCATTTGTTTTTTTTCAACCATACGTAATTATTTTCTATTATGTCATCAACGCTATCATTATCGTCAATGGGTAATGATACAGACATGTTTATTGCATCTTATTGATATTGTAGTGGCTATCAAGGACTAATTTATTTTTCAGATAAGAATTTAATAAAAATTTGTGACTGTCAATTTCCAAAAAAGAGAAAAAGCTGGAAATTTCCTAAAACGGAAAAACCAGTTTCAGAAAAGCGTATTTTGCTCTTGCTGTAAAGTGGGATAGTTTAGGCAGAGACAAGATTACAGTTCCCCTTGGAAAAACAAAAATTCTGTTTAAAGGAAAAACGTTAGCGGGGGGATCTCCTTCTAAAAAGAGTTCTGCTCCGTCTAAAATACTGAATAATATTGAAAAAATGACCGAAATTTAATTACAGTCAACTTGACCATTGAAGGTAGATTATTGACAATTAAGTAACCAAACATGTTAATTCCAAAGGAAGAAAGAGCTAAGATCCACAAATACTTATTCCAAGGTATGTAGAAATTATTTTTGAAATGATATTTAATGTCTATTCGAAGCAGTTTTGGAGAAATCATATAAAATGATCAAACGAACCGATAATAAACGTAAAATTCGATAATGGAATTTGAGTATCAGTTAGAAAAACCACTTTAAAATGAAGTATAGTAATCAACGTGGTACGACAAGATCATAAATTGAGATAATAATATTAGTATAAGCACATAGACGAATATGAAATATAGGTTTTATTCAAACTGGATTTTTTTGCAAGATGACAATAAATGATTTCACTTGAATGATAAACAACATTTTTTACTAACAATTTCAAAACAAATAATTGAAAATATTTACATTTTCATATATCTTGAATATTTTATTTTAATATAGAAGGTGTTGTTGTTGCCAAGAAGGACTTCAATCAACCAAAACATGAAGAAATTGACACCAAAAACTTATATGTTATCAAGGCTTTACAATCCTTAACTTCTAAGGGTTACGTTAAGACTCAATTCTCATGGCAATACTATTACTACACCATCACTGAAGAAGGTGTTGAATATTTAAGAGATTACTTACATTTACCAGAACACATTGTTCCAGGTACTTACATTCAAGACAAATCTCGTGCCCCAAACAACAGAAGAACTTACTAAATTTAATTTGATTAAAATCTCATTTTTATTAATTAATATTAACATTTTTATTCTTCTCATCACATTTAGTGTAATTTAATTTATTTATATAGATAGATTATATGTATCCTTCAATAATAATTCAAGTCCATTTAAAAAAATAAAATATATTAAATCTTTGAATCTACTTCTCTCTACAACGTTAATTTTTGAACATAAGTATTTTGTCTATCTGTATCAATGCTCTTGATATTGAGAGTCAATGCTAGAAATGGAATGACAAATATAGAATTAAGTCTATCTTTTTAGATTTATTACAGATCTCATAGATAATCGTGAATCAGGTATAATGGTTCGATAAATTCGTAAATAGATATCTGTACAGCATTTCAGTAGTTATCTATGAAGATGTACTTGCATGTAAATTTGAATGTATTCAACTATTAAGTTGATCAAAAATTGTACCATCATGAATGTATTTTTTTTACATGTTAAAGAAAATATTGAAAAAATAAATAAAGTAAACAAACAGTACAGAAAACAAAAAAGTAAGATTAAATAGAGACGTTAATCGTAGATTTTGTATCATATCGTGCTTAACATCAGTCAATATATTATAATATATTTATACCAACTACCAACAGGTTAAAGCTATCGTTTTGTATTATAGAGGAGAGATTACACTCGAAAAATTGAATACGAGTAATATAATAGAATACTATAATAAATAAATAAATAAATCATCAACGATAGAATTATTACGAAAAACGATAAAATGAGTGATGATGAATTTGATCTGACTGGTTGTATACCGATGGTAGATTCCGTTATTGAAATGCTTGATTTAGATGATCCGGAAACTGATTTAGAAGATGTATTAGAATACATTGAAGAGTTTTTTGAATATCATTTTGATAAGAAGAGGCAGGATGTTATGGATTTGATACAAAAAAGGATTGTGGATTATAATGATAATGTTACTAAAGTATATATAAATGAGGACCAGTTATTAAACAAAAGGAAAAATATGCTTAAAGAAATATTAGAAGAAGATAATCCTTCAAAAAAACATAAATCACATCCAAATTATAGATTAGATGGTTCTACTATTGTTAAAGTTAAACAAGAATTGCATGATATTGTTGGCAATGAAGAAATGACAAAAAATGAATTTTTTGAAAGATTTTGGCAATATGTTGATGATAATGATTTATTTGTCTCTGATGATGAAACTAAAATTAATTGTAATGAAAGATTATCTAAATTATTTGGTACTTCCATACCGTCAGATGAGCTGGAGTTTAAATTGCTAGATTTTTTCACGAGTGCAGAATCGCGAAAAGAAAATACGGTAAATCACAGATTTACAATGAATTACATTGAATCTGATAGCGAAACAGAGTTTATCACTGATGATGAATCTGAAAGTGATGACCAAACGATATCCAATTATAAAGAGGGGGAGAAAGTGCCTAGACTTGGGTCTTCATCAAACTCTCAAACTGATGGAATAAGTGGTACCATGAGTGGAAGTGATGAAAATATTGATACTATGACAAGTGAGAACGATATTGAAAATAGTGAGTCTGACGGTGCTGATAGTGATACCGACAGTAACAAATCCAATGAAAGTAACGACAGTGATGATGAGACTGAAAATGAAAGTAGTAACGAAAATAGCTCTACTAGCTCCAACAATGAAGATGCTAGCACCGATGAATCAGATAGTGATGTAAATAGTACTGAAGATGATGATAGTCAAGAAAGTTCTAGTGAAGAAGGATCAGAAAGTAATGGAAGTGATGAAGAAAATGACGATAAGCAGAAAAATTATCAAAATATTTGATTTTACTGCTATACTATCATAATTGGTGATCAATCCTTATCCTCATGCATTTATTCATATTCTGTAACCTTGTAACCATAGCATTAAGCATTTAGCATATAGCATATATAAAACGTTTTTGTTAACTTTTATTTTTTGCATTCAAATACTTTTATTTATTTTCAATATCAAAATGTAAATACTCTTTTGTTTACATTTCAAATAATTTGACATTTAATTTATTGACACATCATATGAGTGAACACACATCTTTCAGAAGATCGAGATATTCTGGTGATGATATAGATAGCTTCAATTTGACAAGATATTGGTCCCGAATGGATGTCGATGAGGTGTATTTATACACATTGAAATTACTAATCATCGAATATATCAATCTACCGAAATTTAAGCAAAGAGCATCATTTACATCCAGCTACACCAGTGCAACTTCTAATGGATTAGAAAAAAAGGGGCAATCTATCAATATCAACAAAAAAGAGGATATCAGAACAATGTTGGTGTTGAAAGAAAGGTTGGCCAAATATTTATATGATGTGACATTGAATAAAAAAACCGTCAGTGATCCAATATTTAAGAGATGCCTTTTAAAATTTAATAATGATACCTTTATGAATGGTACAATGGAGACAATTTTGCATAATTTGAAAAACCCTGAGGAATTGATTATTTTCTTTACGAAAGCTGCAAATAATGAATTGAATAAATTAAGCATTAAAGATATACAAGCAACATTATACGAATATATTGGAAAATTTATTAATATTTTGATCAAACTTTTACCTTCCAATACATCTCCTTCATATATTGAAAATTTGAAAGCTTATGATATTAGTAATACGTCGTCACACTCTAATAAGAGAAGAAGTGTTTCACTTACTCATGATTTTGGGAAGAAAATAAGCACGATTCCTGTGTCTTCTTATAATGTTTCAGAAATACGTTCTTCATCATTAAATACTCAGCAAATTGAATCTTCGACAAAATTAACTTTTAAGATAGACGAAATTCCTCTGTCAGAATATTTTTGCAAATTGTTCAAGAAAGATAAATTGACTGTTCAGCAGCATGTCATTAAGTTAGTTAATGTTGCAACAAATTTTAATTTTTCTAAGGATCTCTTGTTGATTAAAGATAAAATTATTAATGACCAATCATTCATTAAAAGCCAACATTTTGAAGATAGAAGGGATTATCAACTCTGGAAAAATTATAATATTCATGAAATTGACGGTTTGTTGAATAAATTTTCTACTGTTGGTAGAGCCCCGACAATACAGGACGAATCCAATGTTATAATACCGTTAGATGCAAGAACTATGTTTAGTAATTTATTGTACTACATTTTCCAGTTCGAATTTAGTGAAAACAAATCAAATTGCATTTTATCTCAATCAGCACATCTACTCTTATCAAAGTGCGCTAAATATTGGAATGTTGATTTTCCTTCCACTTTGGCTACTATACTATATACGATTGGGAATTTAACAATACTTAGTGATATTGAGATTAACGTAAATTTAACTGAGAATTTATTTACTATGATAACTTCTAAAATCCTACATTTAAATGATAATTTTATTGAAGTTACTAATTGGAATGTAGTTGATAAAGAGCAATGGATTGCAAATATTATGTTCAGCTCAAGGCAATGTATGGTTGCGGTAGATAACTTACTCTCTGCGTTGTTTGCAAGTACTAAACCGAAATTTTCATCTGTGTTATCGTTTTATTACACTTTTATTAAAAATGATGAATTCTTAGAAGAGTACTTGAATATTATTGAAAAAGAATTTGTTCAAAAATTCAAAAATACAATATTTAGGGCTAGTGAAGAATTTTATAAATCATTACTGTTGTCATTACCTAAAGACGAAAATTTTTCCATTGTTGATGTTCAGAATATTGTGGAACTAATAGTAAAGGAAATTCAGTCTTTGCAAAAAAGGTACATGAATCCCTTGTTAGATAGGATTAATATTACTTTAGAGTGTAGTAGAATGCTAACTAAGGCAATTTCTATTGATGGACCAGCGATGCTAAAAAAAGTTGAAGAAATAGAAAAATCTAAGGCGAAAAAACTAGCTCCAATAGATGCGTTAAATCTATATACATCCTTCAAAGAAGTAAAAAATATCTATGACCAAGTTTATAGAGGAAATGAACCATTTACTTTTAGATTAGAAAGAACTTTTGGCAAGTATTTGAATATATTTTCTCAGGGTGTTGCAAAACAGATATACAATGCATTTGAATCAGCAATCAAGAATGAACAATGGGTGAAGATAGACAATGAACATTTGTACAGTACGTCTGTTTTAGATATTTTTAAGTTAGTTAATGAATCTGTGAATTTGTTGAATCAGTTCGGGTGGGAGACTGATCACAGATACGCAGGGGCAATTAATATTATTCTTGAGTCTTTTTCAGAAGGTATCCAATACTATTGTGATCATTGTTATAAAATTTTAAGGCAAAGTCTGACAATATCTGAATCAGATTCATACGAAACCTCGGAGGTAAACTCATTAGTATCGACACCAAGTGAAAAAGTAAAAGGCAAATGGAATTTTAATGAGTTAAAAAAGGCCATAAATGCTGTTTCTATTATTGTCTTCCCCCAACCCTACAAATATAATTCTACTACGTGTGTCATTTTGAATAATATTGATAAAATGGAATCTCTTTTGATTGATTTGGAAAGTGAAATAAATGCTTCTGAACTATCTAAGATCATTGCAAAATATGAAGAAAAAAAACTGAAAAAGAATATTGATACTAAACCGAAGAATGTTTCCCGTGTGTACTCCATCAGAGTCAAGGATGCGCACAATATAAAAGGAAGTGGGAATGATGGCGTTTCCAATAGTTTTGTTTGTATTTCTAGTGTTGATAAGCATTTTGACATCGGTGAAACAAAAGTCATCCCTAAATCTAATGATCCTGTGTGGGATGAAGTTTTTGAAGTTTCCATGAAAGAAAATTCATCCAATACTATAATGTTTAGGGTATGGCATAAACCAGTTGGAAGATTTAAATCATTAAAAAATAAAGTTACTTGTGGTAAAGGTTACCTAAAGCTAAATGAAAAGGAGTTTTCAACAGATGGATATCCTAACCCGAGGGTTATTATATTAGATACTCAAGGTGAATTAAATGTTGAGATTTCTTTAGAAACTGAAAAAAATAATCCTTTATCAAATATAGGTAAGGCATATAGAAAACTATCGCGAAGTAGGGATCAGATTGTACAGGATATTGTGAGTAAATTTAGTCCTTTTATTAGTATTGCTTTTTCTAAGGATGTGTTAAAAAATGTTTCTCAAAATCAAAATATAAGAACACTAAATGATGATATAATATACGATGCTATTGTTCCATTATTTGATTATCTAAATTCAAATTTAGATGTTCTAGCAAAAGAACTTGATAAGGAGTTATTAGATGCTGTTATGTTAGAAGTATGGAAAGATATTTTGCAATCAGCAGATACCTTACTTCTTCCCCATTTAGAAGTTGCTAAACATAGATTAGCACAAACGAGAAAATCAATATGGAAAGTTGGTAACTCATTTGATATCAGTGGGTATGGTAAGCCCTTAACTCAATTGGAAGTAGACATAGTTTTCAAATGGTTAGATGCACTTTGTGTTGATTTTTTCTATAATCATGGCGAGGGACCTTCTTTAGAGAGTCTGAAAAATGAATCATACCAAAATATATTATTAATTCCAGTATATTATGATAAAACCGTGTCTGAATTAAAAAGAGAGGTTCAAAAATTAACACCGCTATATTATAAACATGTGATAGAAATGGGTTCTGATATAAATACCAAAGTCAGCAGAAATATGACAACTTTAGAACGTAAAAAGACAATGAGAAATCAAGGCGGTATAATGAATGACGCTTTTATTTCGAATCAAAGTAAAATAGAAAAGGTGAAAGGAGAGAATACGGAGCAATGCTCCCTGACAAGATCTCTAACTAGCCTGGATATTATTCTTAGGATACTAATCACAAAGGACGAGATTGCATATGTATATAATAAGTTGCATGAAAGAAAGATCGAGTTAAAACAAATTAATATTAGAAGTATGGCAAAAAGAGTTGCCCAAGGACACAAAATTAAGTATAGAGACCCATGATTTTATTTTCATATAATATATATAAGATGACTTTATGGAAAAATATATTGAACCATTTTATGAAAATTTTAATGCGCACTGAAGAAGAAAAATTAAATTATAACTTTAACAGTTCTTTCGTTAAATTCATTTCTCGAATAGATACATTTTTTTATTAAGACATTACCCCTGTTTGCTTCTAAAGTACTGTATTAAGTGAGTACATTGATTATAAACCAAGTAATAACATGTGTTGTTGCTAGAACATCCAAATATGACACATATTATTCGATAAGGCAATACAGATGATGTGAATTGTTCCTATTTGGAGATATTACTATGAATATACAATACGTTATTTTACAATTATGGTAATTTGATTTATGGTGTGATACTTTCACAGAAAACATCTTTAAGTCGATTCTTTACGTATTTATATAGTTATTATTTTATATATTTGAAGATCTTTCAAACTATATAACAGCACAATAAATTTGAATTCTTTTTATTAAGTCTAAAAGCTGTTTAGAGATTTTAGGGAAAATTATGTTTTGTAAATGATACTTGGTATTAAAATTTCGGTTTAAAAATCTAAAGAAAAAATAGAACATGGATTATAAAAATAAACAAATATTTTTTCTAGTTGTTTACTGTTGAAGTAATTACACAATCTATAGATACTTTGATCAACTTACTGACAAGTAATGATTAAGTGAACAATCAATGTATTTACTTAAAGTAAATGCTGACCTGGATAGTCTTATCGTATTAATTATATGACATGGCAATCATATTGTATATTATAATATAATATGATAATCACTGTTGTACATGGTGATATCGTATTCATATAAAAAATGAATGTTAATTTCATTTTCCTCCTATAAACTTTTTATATAGATAACAAAGAAGTTTAGTATAAACGTGTTATACTCTATAGTTGTTCAATATTACGTAAACCATATGATGGAATATATGGTTGATATTGAAGTCAACAATACAGTCTCTGACGATACTTGTAAATAATAGACTTTTTATATTTGAGTACGTGAAAATAGTACTGAAATGAATAAAAAATCAATATCTATTGTGCTGTTATATAGTTTGAAAGATCTTCAAGTATATAAAATAATAAATATATAAATACGTAAATTATCGACTTAAATATGTTTTCTGTGAAATGATCACACCACATATCAAATTACAATAATTGTAAAATAACATGATACATATTCATAGTGATATCTCCATATAGGGACAATCCACATCATCTCTATTACTTTATTTAGTAATATGAGTCATACTTGGATGTTCTAGCATACCACCCGAGATGAGCTATAAGAATATTCATAAGATTGTTTAATTAAATTAGCACCGTGCGTAAAATCTGTGATATCTTTGTAACTTAATTGTGAATGTCTACAATTTATAACTCATTACCAGCATTAGTAGTAACATTTTTGAGATTAACCATCTTGTTATGTAATATAACCAACTATTGTTATTAACATGTATCAACCTGATCTTGATTGTAATACATTATCTATTCACTTTCCTTTAGATCACACTTTGTGATAATTGACTAAACGCATTGACTCATTTTTTTATTGTTCCAACCTAGTGGAGTCATTACACATTTCTGTTTATGTCGTAATGTAAATGGTTTACCGTCTCAATAATACTGAAATATAAAATGCTAAGATATACCACCCAAAGTGAAAATATGATGGATGTAAAGCAAAATTATAATTGGAAATTAAGTTCACTATTTTCTTGAATGTTCATACCACCCTACATGATACTCTATGTTGCAGTTATGTGATGCAGTATCTGGGTATTAACAGTAATAATAGCAGTCCTTTTGTTCTTGGATGTATTAAAAATATAGTTAGACGTTAGCAGGGATTATTAGCAGTATATTCAATGTGCGCTATTCACATTTTAGAAATATATCTTGGCTATAAAAGAAGGAAAACTCTATAACCTATTATCGTCATCTTTGGACTAAGTGTTATAAGTAAATATTGCCTGATATTCTATCGTGGCTTATCCCAAATGCGTAGAATATGGCTAGTTTGTCTACCCTTGTTTTGGAGTAGTACTGGGCTCTTCTTAGCACCCAATTCCATTTTGGAATTAATTAGACCCTTTAATTCTTTTTCATGAATATTGTCTGTACTATGTGTTCACTATGGAATCACTAGATAGTTGTTATTGGTTATGACATGAATAATAGAAATTAAACTTGAATAGAGTAAATATTAGTTAGCAGTTTTTTAAACAAGTATGAAGTACCAGATAGTAATATTAGCTAAATATTAATGCCATATCATATGTTGTTAACCTCTTTGAAACAAAGTCAATCATCATTCATACTGATGGATAAATAAATAAATAAAAGAAATTAAACTAAATTTTTCACTTTATTTTTATTTTTTCTAACTTGATTTTGTAACGTGATATCATTGGAAGACCACTTGGATATGTTGCACTTGAGCAATTACCATGACAGCAGCAGAAGAATGACAAAGTATCAAACTATATATCTATACAGCACAGTACAGATTGTTGTAAACGCAGTGGAAGTCTTTAAATGCAATGAATTGGATTTACCCCTTATTGGCATTGTTCTCGGATCGTTTAACACAGATGAGACACCTGGCATCTGTGCCTGAAGGATCTACCATAATAGACTTTTTATATTTGAGTACATGAAAATAGTACTGAAATTAATAAAAAATCAAAATCTATTGTGCTGTTATATAGTTTGAAATATCTTCAAGTATATAAAATAATAAATATATAAATACGTAAATTATCGACTTAAATATGTTTTCTGTGAAATGATCACACCACATATCAAATTACAATAATTGTAAAATAACATGATACATATTCATAGTGATATCTCCATATAGGGACAATCCACATCATCTCTATTACTTTATTTAGTAATATGAGTCATACTTGGATGTTCTAGCAGAACATATTAATTTTGTTAAAAATAAATAGATAATACTTAAACTGATAGACGGTGTCATTCGAACAATGAATTTAATGGAATTTTATTACAAGAGTGCACATATTTATGGTTAAACTTATAAAACGAAAGATAATTTTGCTTACAACAACTCTTGACAATTCTTGAAGGTTTATTTGAATTAAAATTTAGATACATTGTAAGAGATTAATGAAAAGTATAAATCTATTCTATTATTATATTCTTTAAAATATCTCGTATGCCCGTAAATAATGTTAGAAATGGTAAATTTATTACTGTATGATGAATAATGACCAATAAGGGCAACTTTAGATATGTATTACACTCATTTATGAAACAAAAACAAACGTTAAATATCACTTTCTTAATAAGGGAACTTCCGCTCACGAAACAAAGATAAATGTTTACAATGAACGATAAGAATGTTCTAAGCTCAATTTCAATTTTTTAAAACAAAAGGAAAACGAAATATTAACTGAAATAATTGAATTTATTATAATTCATTTCTTTATACAATTTATATATATTCAGACAAAAATACAAATAAAATATGTACAATATAAACAATAAAATTCAAAGTCAACTATCACAGCTGGTAACCCTCAATGCAACGCCAAATCCTACCATGATAGATGCCCAGGTACACAGATGTTGTTTCCTCGTATTGTGGTAAATAATTCGAGGATATATCCAATAGATGGATCTCTAGACTCCCACACTGTGATTGCTAATGCTTCCAAAACTGATAGGTTTCTATCTGGTAAAGAACTTAAACATTAATTCTGTGTATGTCAATAATGTTAAAATTAAGAATTCTAAGGCTGGTGGCTCTTCTTTTGATGGATTATATGATGCTTTCAATGATGGTATCCCTAAGTCC
>JAJLYE010000015.1:90293-120983 GCA_030571715.1 Grigorovia jiainica (nom. inval.) | reverse complement strand
GAATCAAACAATTATGAAGAAGAGATTGAAAAATTAAAGACAGAACGTGATGAATTTGAAACTAAATACGATACCTTATTAAGTAGAGTTTCCTCGATGAAGACGGTGTTTAGTAAAATGAAAGAAGCTCAAGAAGAATTAGAAACTGTTCAAGAACAATTAAAGGAATATGAGAGTCAAAATCTGTCATTAAAGGAAAAAATTAAATTAATCGCAAAAGATAAAGAAGAATTAACAACTACAGTGACTACATTAAATAAAGAGTTTGCTACATTGGAGACAGATTATGAAGTATTACAAAATGAATTTTACCATAAAGAATCACAATTAAAGGAAATTGAAGCTAAATATGAAAGTGAACAAACTTTACAATCAGTCAAACTTCAAGAATTTGAAAGACAAGTTATACAAAATGAAACACGTCTTCAAGAATTAGATTTTGTTTTAGATAATAAAGCTCAAAAAATCGATGAATTGAACGAGGAGAAGGATTCCTTAATTCAACAAGTCAACAAAAGTGAAGCCTTAAACAAGGAATTAACTGAAACCGTCAGACAATTTGAAATGGCAATTGAAAATAATAATAAAGTATTTAAAGAAGATTTAAATCAAAAGGATTTACAAATTAATTCATTAAGATTACAATTAGATTCGTCACTTGAAGAAAATAAGACACAAAAGGAAACATTGGATAAATTCAATGAAACTATTGTTAAACTTCAGGATGAAATTTCTACTAAAAGTAAATTTGAAGATGAAATTAAAGAACAACAAATAACGATTGGTACTTTGAGAAAGGAAAACATTATGGTTAACGAACATTTAAGGAAAGCAATGGGTATGCTTAAGCAATCTAGTGAAAGTGAAACGGTGGATAGGGAACTGATCTCTAATTTATTAATTTCGTTCATCTCTATACCTCGTGGTGATACAAAGAAATTTGAAGTGTTACAATTATTATCCAACTTTTTAAATTGGGATGATGAAAAGAAACAACAAGCTGGGTTAGTTAACGGTGCCAATAACAATAATAATAATGACAAGAATTCTATTTTAGGATCCACTTCTAGAAAGCAAAGTTTTGTTTCACTTTGGACAGATTACCTAGAGAAAGAAAGCGAACGCTAATCTTTTCATATAAATAGATATACAATATGTATAATACACAAGAACCACACGCCATACGGTCTATATAAATTAATGTAACACATTGCAAAGTTATTTTGCTTTTAAACACAATAAGCCAAAAAAAAATAAAAAATATTCTTCCTTCTAAGGTAAAGGACAAAACAGGGAACAACAATGTTTACTACTGCTATTAAAAACTTCGGTGTTCAAGTCACAAGAAGAGAATACAACACCGCAAACTTCTTCAAACAATTAAATACCGATTTAAAAGATGCGATGTTACGTAAGAATAATGTCAAGAAGACAACCATAAAGAGTATCGTCTCAGAGGTTAAGAATCAAATAATTGCCAATAAAGAACACAAAATCGATCAATTTGGCATTAATGATTGTTATACCAGGTTGATTCAACAACGTATAGATTCCATTGCCAATTACAAAACCAACAATAGATTAGATTTAGCTGAGAAGGAGAATGATGAATTAGTTATACTTAAGAGTTACCAATCGCAATTACAACTATGTAATAGGGAACAATTGAGGGACCATGTCCAGAAATTGCTAGCAAAATTGCAAGCAACAAAACCACCTCCATTAAAAATTGGATCCGTATTAAAAGAGCTCAATCTTGCGGAATTGAGTACTCAATGGAACAGCTCTGTTCCCTCCATCAGGAAAGAGATTGCACAACAATTGCAATCGCATTGAAAATATTTTAAATTTGGAAAAACAATTTCGAGAAATTTAATTCTGTCCACTGCAGATAATATTTAATTGTGTAAACTATACAACATGGTTGCCGTATGTACCGTTATTAGTGTATTTATTACACACATTTTGTCATTTAATATCCATATATGTAATTATTTTTACTAACAATCACTATATAAATTAATTATTCTATCAATAACTTTCTATTGGATTATAATTTTAATTTTGTATTTAAATTTCTGAGTAGAACATAAAGAGAACAATTAGGATCAAGACCACGCAACACATAGTATCCGACTTACCACCAGTGGAAGAATACCCAATTCGTGAATGGTCAGTGGAATTATCACTTCTAAACGAGGACAAAGAAGAGATTTCATTGAATCTAACTGATAAAGTAGTGTATCATTTACATCCAACTTTTAACAACCCTAATAGAACATTTACCGAGGCACCATATAAGATTGTGGAACAAGGTTGGGGTGGGTTTGCTCTAGGGATAAGTTTATTTCTTATTGATAAAGGTGGTGAAAGGAAAATTACACACGATTTAAATTTCTTACAAGAGGAATACACAGTGGATCACGTCATTCAAGTACCAATTAATGCTAATAAACCCCGTCTTTTACAAGCCTTAAAGGATACTGGTCTTGTCTTAGAAGATACTAACTTAAAGAGAAAGCACTCTGAAATAGAAAATAAAAATGCCGTAGCCCCTGTAGCCACTACCTCTGCAGATGTGGACTCCACAATTGCAACAGCACCAACAACTGCAGGTACTGATGTTACAACTGCTACAGAAAATAAAGATATTGCAACTGACAAGGTTATCGCAACAACATTAGCAGAAGATGTAGTACCAGTTGCTAAAGTTACCGCAACTCCAAATACCACCATTAACTCTATCGCTAACAGCATTACTGCTACACCAGAACCTAAGAGTAAGAAAGCTAAGGGAACCCCAATGATTAAGGGATCAGTAGACATTGAAAGATTAGCTTTCGGTCTAACTAAAATGAAAGATGATGATTTGGTAGAGATTGTACATATGATTACAGGTAATATCACTGATGATATGAATGTGACGAATAATGTGGAAGAAGGTGAATTCACAATGGACTTATTTAGTTTACCAGATAAATTATTACAAGATCTTTGGAATTTTGTTATGAATCATTTGGAGAAGAAGAAATAGAAAATATTTTTTTCACATGTAATTTTTTTTTGTTTACGTTTGTTATAACGTTGAGGCACAATGGATACTGATGGTAACAGTACTGCGGTGATCCAAGGTACAGATGAAACAGGTAAAGTGAATTATAACAGTAATGTATGTATATATTAGTTTAAAGACATAAATATAGTATTAGCAATAATAATTATAATAACAATAATAAAAAATAACAATTTATAAATTTCATTCATTTACTAACAATTCATTCATTCATTATCAACTAATATTGATACATTTATTACAGGATATGGAACTTACTGTAAGAGTAAAAACCCAAAATATTATTATCGAAGAAACTGAAAATGAAGATGACTTACCCCTACGTAAATGGAGAGTAGAAATTTTTCTATTAGACTCGAATGATAACGAAATACCAGCATATTTATTCTCCAGCGTAACTTACTATCTTCACAAAACATTTAATAATCCCATAAGGAAACTTAATCAACCACCATTTGCGCTAGAAGAAGAAGGTTGGGGGGAGTTTGAAATGAAAATTGTTTGCAGATTTTTCAAGAAAGCTGGTCAATTTACCATTTTACATGATTTGAATTTTCAAGATGATTCATTTGCAGTAGATTATACTGTATTGGCACCATTGAATGTACCCAACTTTAGGAATGAATTAATTAAATATTATCCCGAGGTTAAAGATTTTATTAAATTGGAAGATGAGAAAGATAATGGAAAAGAAGTTTATACTAAGTTACCAAATAAATTTCGTAACTGGTGCATGACAATCGATGAAGATATTATTACAGAATTTACACATTTGATTTTGAATGATCCGGCGGTAAGAACTGAAATTAACAGACATGAAGTACATGAAAAGGTTTATCTGTATTTTGGTCAATTCCCAGATGAATTAAAGGGCAAGTTGATGGATTTTATGCAAAATGCTGAAATTGATAAAGATGATTCGAATAATAAAAATAATTCTGATGATGATATTGATATTTTTGAAGATAGAAAGTAATTTAATCCATATTTGCTTCTATCTATTAATCGATTCCTTCTTCGAAAATAGACAATTCCGGAAATCTAAATAGCATTTTACTTCTCTGTATTAGTTCTCATTTATTCTTTACCTTTTTCTTCGTTGTGAATCTAAGATCAATTAATTTTAACAGCATATACTTCCAATTGGTAATATTCAAATAAAACATAAGACAATAAAATAATATTTATATTAATTACATTAATTACATTATTCATTTATCACTGTATATACCCTTGATACAAACTGAATTATATTCACTGTTTTGTGTTTATATCTTCAGTTTTTCATATATATCTAATATTTTATATATATATTAATATCACAAATTTTGTATCAAGTTAACGAAGGAAGAAAAATTAATAGGATATTACACATAATTTGGTGACCATATCTTCATAGTCGAATCCCAAGAACCGGTACAAACTGCCAATCCATCTGGACTGCATCTAATACCAGAGACACGATTTGAATGACCTTCTAATTTACCAACGACTTCAGCTTTTAATAAATCCCATACAATACACCCTAAATCTGTGTAACAGGAATACATTAACCTACCTGAATTACTAAAATCAATGGATACTACACCTTGATTATCTAAGAAACTTGATGATATTGATGATATTGGTGAATTTAATGCATTTTGTGATTTATATTCCATCGTCTGCGACGTATATGTCCTATAATCCATTTTTTGTTTGTGTTTTTGTAAACCTGATGCTAACGAATATGATGCTAGATGACAATCTGATCTTAAATCAAACATATTTATAGTACCATCATCACTACCTGCTAATATAGAATTATTATCTTTGAAAAACCGAATTGTACTTACATCACTATCACCCACGTAAAAACTTTGTACATTTGAGGGTGTTCTTATATCCCAAAGATAAACATAACCATCCGCACCACAACTTGCAAATATATTATTATCTTTATTATTATTATTATTTGGTAATGTTAATGATAAAACATCGCCAAGATGATCAGCAAATTCTCTAACTCTTTTAGCTTTTGGAATATCCCACAATGCACATGTCATATCACCACTAGCAGATAATAATTGTGTTTCATCCAAAAAATCTATACTCGAAACATAACCAGTATGTCCTTTAAAGATTGAAACAACATTTTGTTGTACTCTATTCTCT
This sequence comes from Grigorovia jiainica (nom. inval.), assembly GCA_030571715.1. Lineage (NCBI taxonomy): Eukaryota > Fungi > Ascomycota > Saccharomycetes > Saccharomycetales > Saccharomycetaceae > Grigorovia > Grigorovia jiainica (nom. inval.). The sequence goes on along the minus strand of JAJLYE010000015.1, from coordinate 115,756 downwards.
TTTGAAATTCTATAAACTGTACAATTATTATTTAACCCAGCACTAGCAACAAATTTTCCACTTGATGATATAGCACATGAAAGCACCCATTGCGAATCTAATGGTATAGCATTTTTCTTTAAACCTGTGGCAACATCCCAAATTAACATGAACCCATCTTGACTACCACTAAGTATACTTTTAGAGTCACGGCTCCATCTAAAATCTACAATTTTATTATTATGACCTTTTAAATCAATAGTCGGTTTTAAATTGATACGTGTCTTATCTAATGATGGTATATCTTTTGCCATTTCAAACAAATTTGTATCTTGTACCTTACCTTTAATTTTATCAAGTTGTGTATATAAATTCTTAGTTTCTTGTTTGGCTAACATAATTCTTTGTTCAATTTCTCTTTGTAATAAGTCAACGTCTTGTACCATTAAAGTCTGTTGCTGTTTCTGTTGTTGAGGTAGCATATTTTGATAAGTTGACATTGTAAATTTTCACTAAGCTGGTTTATCTTCTTTTATTGTGTATCTTATGGTTTATTTTAATTTAATTATAACACACTAACTAGCTCACTTTAGAATATTATAATAATATTATATTATAATATTGTATGTTTGTTGAATTTAATATATTTATCACTTATTTTAATCTTTCAATTTTATAAAGAATAACAATTAATTTAAAACAATATGACAAATTTGTTTCCTTGTTTGCCAAAACCATAAAGAGTGAAAACAAACAAACACAAAAGGCAAGCAACTGAAAAAATATAAGCCATAAAACAAATAGAAGTAAAAAATAAAGTTTTATTCAGTAACTAAAATTTTCAAAACTTTATTCGTTCTTCAAAGAAAACAAAAAGAAAAATTATACCTCTAATTAGCCTAAAGTTCCCAGCACGTTTCTCTATGGATTCATCACATTACATTTGTATTTCTCGACGTGATAACCAACAATTTAATTTTTTTTTGTGAAAATTGAATTACTGTCGCAAATTTCCTAATTCGGTTGAACCTCAAATTGTAAATTGGGATATATTTCCCTTCACGTAAACTTAACATTCCTACAATTACTCAGTGATTGCCCTAGGGTGAAACTGTTAGATAAATACTTGAGAAATGTCCTACAGAGTTTTTTGTGTAGATAAAATCGAAAACAAATTGACTTCTTGAAACTTCATTAAAACAAATTTAAAACCTGTTATATAAATTATTTAATTAATATGCATGTCCGAACTAAAAAATACTATATAATATGTTATAATAAATTTTTATTAGGAACTAAGATTTAAAGTGAAACATTTAAAAAAAGAATTAGATTATTCATCATAAAATAAGAATGTATTGTCTATTCAACAAAATACATTCACTTACTTTCAATTTTTTGTTTTTCCTTCATCAGGACAACTTTCTTTAAAGTGGATATTCTAATCAAACCACTTGGCCCATCAGGTTCCACTAATTCACCTTTTTCAATGCATAAATTAATTTGATCTTCTAATGCATCATCTAATTCATCTAGTGATTCGCCTAAATCTATGAAATACTCATTAATAACAAATTCCTTTAATCTTTCTCTGCTGGTACCCTTACCACTATTAACGGTAGTAATACCTTCGATAATCATTTCTCTTAATGTCAAGCGATGTGTAATATGAAGCATCTTATTGGTATTACCATACTGTGCTCTCTTGGTACCTTGTCTCTCGTTGGATGGTCTAAATGACTTACTATCCTTCAATTCAAAAGTATCTATATTCAAATAAAGTAAACCTAAGGGTCCTTGTGGTTCTTTAAATATATTATTTCTAATACCAGATCTAATACAATTATTGATTGATGATATGGATATTTCTGGATATTTAATCTTGATAAAATTTTTTAGTGTTTGTCTGTTGCAACCTCTACCATGATTTATACACGTTAATGCTCTGACTACAATTTCGGTAATCTGATCAGGTTGTTTACTGAAAATTCTGCTGGCGGTAATATGTGTTACTTTAAGATGTGGGTTAAGTATTCTTGATCTAATCATTTTTATGTGGTGTGTAATATGTATATATTTGATATATTATTAATAAATAATGAATAACAGGAAAAGCAAACTAAGAAGGAAGGAAACAACAAGACTGAAAAACATTTACAATTTAGTATATTTATATTTACTGAACGAAGAAGATGAGGAAGGGGCCCCCAAACTAATGTGACCTTAACGGTACAAAAGCACATGATATCAGAAATCAAATGATGAAAAAATAATTTTATTAATATTCGCAAACACACGATGAGTTTAATTAAAATTACAGGAATAAGTACATCCAGATGCTTATCTAGAACCTTATTGATCCACAGGGGATCAATGCAATTATCCTCAATGTCTAATGGATTAATTCTAAGAAGAAAAAATCATTATCATTCAATTATTTTCCCCATGAGACCAATCTCATGGGTCCTAATAAATCAAATATTGATTTCCAAAAGGTTCATATCTATCATTCCTCGTATGTTGGGGAAGGTGATTAGAGTACCGATCTATGTGGGTGGTAGTGTTGCTGCCGTGGGCTCATATGTAGCGTATAAGATTGAAGAAACTAGTGGGTATACAATGGATAAATGGGAACAATTTAAAGATTTTTCTGAATATTGGAAGGATAAATTTTTGAATTCACTACCTGAACACTCTAATAGTAATAACAATGGGTCTAATGGTGGTTCAAATGGTGGTAATGGAGGTGATGGATTAGTTCAAACTGCCGTATTGGCTGGATTGACAGATGAGGAAAAGGATGAATTAGAACAAAGTGAAAGAGAAAAGGGAAAATTAAAAAACCTTTCAGATAAGGAAATTGACGAGGAAGATGGAGACGAGGATGAAGAAGATATTGTTGATACTACACATGATGAAATTGTTAATTTAACTAAACAAATGATCGAGATTAGGTCTATTTTGAATAAAATTGACTCTACTACTTCACATATTACTTTACCATCTATTGTGGTCATTGGTTCACAATCGTCTGGTAAATCCTCCGTATTAGAATCAATCGTTGGTAAAGATTTCTTACCAAAGGGTTCTAATATGGTGACTAGAAGACCTATTGAATTGACATTAGTGAATACACCACATACTAAAGAAATAACAGCGGATTTCCCACAACAAAGATTATACAATTTAAAGGATTTCAACGAAGTCAAGAGAATTTTATTAGATTTAAATATGGCTGTACCAACATCACAAGCTGTATCTGATGAACCTATCGAGTTAACAATCAAATCTGCCAATATTCCTGATTTATCATTAGTAGATTTACCTGGTTACATTCAAATTGAAGCTGCCGATCAACCATTAGAATTGAAAAATAAAATTAAAGATTTATGTGAAAGATATTTAAAAGAACCAAATATTATTCTTGCCATTTCAGCAGCCGATGTAGATTTAGCAAATAGTTCTGCTTTAAGAGCCTCTAAAAATGTGGATCCCAATGGGTTAAGAACTATTGGTGTGGTTACTAAATTAGATTTAGTGTCTCCTGAAGAGGCAAAAAATATCTTAAATAATAAAAGATATCCCTTGAAGATGGGATACGTAGGTGTCATTACCAAACTGGCTAATAAACCACGTCATGGTTTATTTAGTGACGATTGTGACGGTGCCATTGGTGGGTTATTTGGAAGGAAACCCTCTAGAAGTTCTGTAAGTAATAACAATGATGTTTCAAAACAATTATCTTTAAATAGTTTTGAAAAATCGTATTTTAAACAACATAGAAAAGATTTTAATAATTGCGAAGTGACTACAAAAAGATTAAGAGAAAAGTTAATTAAAATTTTAGAAATTTCCATGTCTAATGCCTTAGAACCGACATCAGCAGTTATTCAACAAGAATTAGATGAGACTTCGTATAGATTCAAAGTTGAATTTAATGATAGACAGTTAACCCCCAAATCATATCTTTTAAATAATATCGATGTCTTAAAATTATCAATTAAAGAATTTCAAGAGAAATTTGATAGATATCAATTAAAATCAATATTAAAGGCCGAACTTGATCAAAAAGTTTTAGATTTTTTGGCATCAAGATATTGGAAAGATGAGAATTTATCAGAATTATCATCTAAGATGAAAAATGAAGATTCGATGTTATATTGGCATAAAAAATTAGAATTAGCATCTTCCAGTTTAACTAAAATTGGTATAGGGAGGTTATCTACACAATTGGTGACAAATTCCATCTTGAAGGAATTAGAAAATATTTTGGATAATACACAATTAAGAAATCATGAAATGATTAAAGAATTGATTACCAACACTGCTGTCAATGTCTTAAACACTAAATATTATTCAACTGCCGATCAAGTGGAAAATTGTATTAAACCATTTAAATATGAGATTGATTTAGAGGAAAGAGATTGGAGATTATCCAGAGAGCATTCTATCAAATTAATTAAAGAAGAATTAAGACAATGTAATGAAAGATATAATACAATTAAAAACTCTATTGGTGCAAAAAAATTACAAAGAGTAATGGAATATGTCAATGAAGAACATTCTATAAAGGAAACATTAGGTATGTCAAAATTATTGATTGAACGTGGTTCAGAAGCGTCATTTTTGGATAAGAGATCCAAAGTACTTTCATTTAGATTGAAAATGTTAAAGAATAAATGTTTTTCAACAGCTGATAAAGATCATTGTCCAGAAATTTTTTTAAATGCTGTTAGTGAAAAATTGACCTCAACAGCGGTATTATTTTTAAATGTGGAATTATTAAGTGATTTTTTCTATAATTTCCCCATTGATTTAGATAAAAGATTAGGTCAATTATCTGATGAACAAATTGAAATGTTTGCTAAGGAGGATCCTAAAGTTTCTAGACATATTGAGTTACAAAAGAGGAAAGAATTATTGGAGTTAACCTTGGAGAAAATTGATTCTATATTGGTATTTAGAAAAAGTTACAAAGGTATATCAAGAAAAAATAATATGTCGATTTTATAAATCGTGTAAAATAATGTAAAATAATTATCCTGTTAATATGAAATATATAAATATGAATATATTCTAATAATAAATAATAATTTATTTGAATGTTTTTTTTAAAAGATGCATAGCCACTTATGTATTATAGACTTGTAAAATTTATAAAATTTATAAAGATATGATATTATCAACAATTTTTATTTGTTAATTAAAGCAAAATATTCAATAGCAATATCATAACAACTAATATATTGAGTTAATGTTTGTACCATAGAAATTCTTTGCTTTCTTAATTCATTAACAATAATAAAAATTAAATCATCTTTAATGTTCCAAATATCAATTCTATTATCATTTAATTTATCATCTTGGAAAATATTAATTAAATAATCCAAAGTAATAAATACACCAGTACGACCACAACCAGCAGAACAATGAACTAAAATTGGTGATTTATTATATTTTTTTGGTAAAAATAATGGTAAATTATTAAAATCATTATTATGGAAATTATTTGATTTTAATTTATTTAAAAAGCAATCTGTATTGTAAAGTAATTGACATTTAATCTTATAAATTGATAAGAAATCATTTATATGAATACCACATGAATCTAGCCAATCGGTATATTGTAATTGATAAATTATTTTAATTTTGGATGAATTTTTATTATTTTCTTTAATTTGGAAAATTCTTAATGTTAACCCATTTGTAAATAAATTTTCATAAAGATTAATTACATTAATTTGAAAATTTTGTGTAAATTTAATTTTATTATTATCCCAATAAATATCCCATTTTCTTAATTTTAATTCATCAAAAGAATTTAATGATATAATAATTTTAACATTTTCATTCCAAATTGTTTGCCAAAAATCATTAATTGTTGTTGGTAATGGTGCTTGTGTGGCAATATAATGGAAATTATCATTTATTTGTGGGAAATGTAAATGATTTGCATTAAAATAGTCATCTGTAATTTCTGGATCAATTTCAATATTATTACTGGTATTAGTACTAATTTCAATATTATTATTAGTAGTAGTACTATTATTGGTATTATTATTGGTATTATTATTGGTATTATTATTTTTCGAATCAAAATTATCAAAATAAGATGAAATATTATTATTTTTCAGTATTTTAACTCTTGAATGTTCATATGGTAAAATATTTGAATATCTATTTTTATTAAATGATTGAATTGCTTTACCAATATTATAATCAAAAGATGGAGTATATAAAATATCAAATCCGGATGAACCCGATGATGGTGATGGTGATGAGGTATTTGTATTAGTATTTATTGTTGTTGCTGTTGTTGTTGTTGTTGATAAATTATCATTACTTTTTTTATTATTTATAATTTTATTATCATTTTCAATGTCTGAATTTTTATTTTCTGTAAATTTATTTAATGAATTTAATGGTATATTAATTTGTAAATCTTTAATTTTTTTATTCATTTTATTAATATTATGTTTGTATTGTTTTTGTAAATTTGATAAAGAATATATGTTTTTATTATGATCGATTGTTGTATTATTGTTATTATTGTTAGCATTGTTATTATTTTTGTTATCGGATCTTTTTAAAACCAGATCGTCGGTACTATTAACATTAATTGATTTTGGTAAATTTTGAAATTGTTGTTTATCATTTGATGTTATTTGAATATTTTTTGAATTATTTTTAAAACATTGTCTTAATCTTAATTGTTCTAAATTTTCAAGTATGTTAAATTTATCTAATAAATTACAAATTGATTCAAATTGATTAAAATTTTTAATGATAGACCATAACCATACGGGAAATAATTTTTCTAAATTATTATTATTATTAGTTGTAGTGATAGTGCTGGTAGTAATATTTTTTTCATTAGATTTTAAAATTTGATTAAATGAATTTAAAGTAAAATAATTATTTATTGAATTATGATCATATTTAATACAATTACCCTTTAAAGAAGCAATAAATGAATCAGCTTTTTTATTTGGATCATTAAAATCATTTGATAAATCTAAAGTTAAATTAGGGAATTTTTTAGATTTTTTTTTCTTTAAACCAATTATTGGTTTATTGTTATTGTTAATATTGTAATTATTATTATTAATTGAATTATTAATATTTGTAATTTTATTATAATTTTCTTCAAAAATTAAAATTTTATCATTTTTCAAATGAATATTATTCTTAGCGATAAATAAATAAAAACTTTCCATAATTTCGAAAGTGGACACTAAACAATTTGATATAGTTGAAATTCCATCAAAAAAAGCAAATTGACAATTTTTATAATTATTAAAATTATTTAAAAAAATTTTATCATTTTCATTTAATGAACATAAAAGTAAATTATCAAAATTTGTATTATTTTCTCTTAATGATAAATTTTTTAAATTCATATGAATTATTAAAAAATTAATTGATTTATCTATTGATGTTTCCTTAATTAAATCATCATTACATAATATGCCCATTTCAGATAAATCAAAAATAATTAAATCAAAATTATTATTATTTGTATTATTTTCATTTGAAGTTTTAATATTAATTAAATTTTGATATTTGTTATTTAAATCAGGTAATTGTAAATTAATTGTATTTTCTATTGTTATCATACTTTTAGCAAACATAATAATTAATATTTATCCTTTGCTCTATCCCTATTCGTGCTTTTGTTTTCTTTTTCAATAATATTAATAATAAAAACAAAAATAATAAAAAAAGGGGGGGGGCCAAAGAATGAAATAACAGTTAATTATAAATGGAATAAAAAGGTAAATTGTATGACAGGTATGAATTATAAGAAATATTTATAATCTTTTAAAGGAATGCAATAATTTATGAATATGAATTAATAATGAAAAAAAGAAAAAAAGTGAATTAGAATGTAAAAAAATATACTTGGCAAAACGCAACTTGACACGAATGTAAATTAATTTACCAATAAAATAAACGTTCTTAAACAGTAATTGTAAAAAAATCTGCTAATAATCAATAAACCACTTATTAATATATAATTAATACGAACAACAAAACCAATGAATGTGCAATAAAAAACAATTTTACAACAAACGAAATTTTTGATCCCAACACAAATAATAAAATTCAATTTTTCGCAATACGTAAACCAAATTTTTTTCTAAAAATAATCCCCCAATTTCAATTTGTTTTCCGCTTCGGGAAACCCCACAGAAAAGGGCGCACAACCACACACCGCAAAAGCAAAAGCCAGAATCTCAGAAGTTTCCCCTCTGGGAAACCAAAAGCGCGGTTTGCTCCCTGATCGAAGCATTTGTAAAGTTAAATTTAGAACAGATCACGGGCCGCCCCTTTACGTTTGTGCGGGCATTTGTTAAGGAATTGTTTTTTTTCCGGGTTTTTTGAATTTGCGTTTGAGATCCGTGGAATTGTTATGACGAATTTGTTTGCCGTTTTCGCGTTTGCGCAGAATTGCTTTTTGTCGGTGTCTCTCCGGGGTTCGATTCCGGCCGTGTGCGTTTGTTTTTGTAATTTTTTTTCGCTTTTTTTAATTCATTTTTTCAAACACCAAAACCTAATTAAATTAAATTAAAAAGAAAAAATGAAAATTAAATTTTTTTAAGCTTGAAATTTGTCGGCGTGGTACCCGGCCTTTGATTGAAAATTTTCATTTTTCAAAATTGATTTGTGTTTTTTTTTCTTTTCTGGAATGAGATGAGCTTAATAATCAAAAAAGAAAAAAGATTAAATATCAAGATCTTAGATTTAATAGATTTTATCAAAGGTTTCCTGTGCTATCAACTTTAATCTTTATCTCATTTAGAATATCGAACCATTTTTGAAACTCTAACTGAAAAGGTATAACAACTTTTTTCTTTTTCCCCCCTTCAATAAAAAGAATTTATATCTTACTGATTAAATAATGAGTTCCACTATTAATAAAAAGAGAAAACATAATCATTCTGAATTCGAAAAAGATGACACTTTCGATGAATTATTAAAACCTGTATACAAGGGTAAAAAATTAACTGATGAAATTAATACAGCAGAGGATAAATGGAACCTTTTACCTGCTTTCTTAAAAGTTAAAGGTTTAGTGAAACAACATTTAGATTCATTTAATTATTTCGTGGACGTTGATTTGAAAAAAATTATAAAGGCAAATGAATTAATATTATCTGATGTAGATCCAGAATTTTATTTAAAATATGTTGATATTAGAATTGGTAAAAAATCAACTTCTTCAACTAGAGATTATTTAACACCACCACATGAATGTAGATTAAGAGATATGACTTATTCTGCTCCAATTTATGTCGATATTGAATACACAAGAGGTAGAAATATCGTTATGCATAAGGATGTTGAAATTGGTAGAATGCCAATTATGTTAAGATCAAATAAATGTATCTTAAATGATGCTAATGAAAAGACAATGGCTAAATTAAATGAATGTCCATTAGATCCAGGTGGTTATTTTATTGTTAATGGTACAGAAAAAGTTATTTTGGTTCAAGAACAATTATCGAAAAATCGTATCATTGTGGAGGCTGATGAAAAGAAAGGTATTGTGCAAGCTTCCGTTACTTCTTCCACACATGAACGTAAATCTAAGACTTATGTGGTCACTAAAAATGATAAAATTTATTTAAAACATAATTCTATCGCTGAAGAAGTTCCAATTGTTATAGTTTTAAAAGCTGCTGGTATTGTCTCTGATTTAGAAATTATGCAATTAGTTTGTGGTAATGATATTAGTTATCAAGATTTATTCGCAATTAATTTTGAAGAAGCTTCTAAATTTAATATTTATACTCAACAACAAGCTTTAGAATTTATTGGTGCTAAAGTTAAAACTATGAGAAGACAAAAATTAACTACTTTACAAGAAGGTATTGAAGCTATTGCTACTACCGTTGTGGCTCATTTAACTGTGGAAGCATTAGATTTTAGAGAAAAGGCTTTGTATATGGCTATGATGACTCGTAGAGTTGTACAAGCTATGGATAATCCAAAAATGGTTGATGATAGAGATTATGTAGGTAATAAACGTTTAGAATTAGCTGGTCAATTAATTTCTTTATTATTTGAAGATTTATTTAAAAAATTTAATACAGATTTTAAAACAAGTATTGATAAAGTTTTAAAGAAACCAAATAGAGCAATGGAATATGATGCTCTTTTATCAATTAGTGTCCATTGTAATAATATTACAAGTGGGTTAAATAGAGCTATCTCTACTGGTAATTGGTCTTTAAAGAGATTTAAGATGGAAAGAGCCGGTGTGACTCATGTCTTATCAAGATTATCTTATATTTCAGCATTAGGTATGATGACTAGAATTGCATCTCAATTCGAAAAATCAAGAAAAGTTTCTGGTCCAAGAGCTTTACAACCTTCTCAATTCGGTATGTTATGTACCGCTGATACTCCAGAAGGTGAAGCTTGTGGGTTAGTTAAAAATTTAGCATTAATGACACATATTACTACGGATGATGAAGAAGAACCAATTAAAAAATTATGTTACGTTTTAGGTGTAGAAGATATTACTTTAATTGATAGTGCTTCTTTACATTTAAATTTTGGTGTTTATTTAAATGGTACTTTAATTGGTTGTACAAAATTCCCACATAAATTCGTTACACAATTTAGAACATTAAGAAGAACTGGTAAAGTTTCTGAATTTATTTCAATTTATACTAATGCTGCACAACAAGCTGTTCATATTGCAACTGATGGTGGTAGAATTTGTAGACCATTAATTATTGTCACTGATGGTAAATCACATGTCGAAGCTCATCATTTAAAAAAATTATTAGATGGTGAATTAGAATTTGATGATTTCTTAAAATTAGGTTTAGTGGAATATTTAGATGTCAATGAAGAAAATGATTCATTTATCGCTTTATATGAAACTGATTTAAATTCAAGTATTACTCATTTAGAAATTGAACCATTCACTGTGTTAGGTGCCGTTGCTGGTTTAATTCCATACCCACATCATAACCAATCTCCTCGTAATACTTATCAATGTGCGATGGGTAAACAAGCCATTGGTGCTATTGCTTATAATCAATTCAAAAGAATTGATACATTATTATATTTAATGATTTATCCACAACAACCTATGGTTAAGACTAAGACTATTGAATTAATTGATTATGATAAATTACCAGCTGGTCAAAATGCAACAGTCGCTGTTATGTCTTATTCTGGTTATGATATTGAAGATGCTTTAGTTATTAATAAATCATCTATCGATAGAGGTTTTGGTCGTTGTGAAACTCGTAAAAAGACTACTACTATCTTAAAGAGATACCCAAATCATACTCAAGATATTATTGGTGGTATGCGTGTTGATGAAAAGGGTGAACCAATTTGGCAACATAAGGCATTAGGTCCAGATGGTTTAGGTGAAGTTGGTATGAAATTAGATAGTGGTCAAATTTATATTAATAAATCTGTTCCAACTAATTCCACTGAACCATTTTCTGGTGCTAATCAAGCTCAATATAGAGAAACGCCTGTCATTTACAGAGCTCCAGAACCATCACATATCGATCAAGTTATGATGTCCGTTTCTAATAATGATCAAGCTTTAATTAAAGTTTTATTAAGACAAAATAGAAGACCTGAACTTGGTGATAAATTCTCATCTAGACATGGTCAAAAGGGTGTTTGTGGTATTATTGTTCAACAAGAAGATATGCCTTTTAATGATCAAGGTATTTGTCCAGATATTATTATGAATCCTCATGGTTTCCCATCTCGTATGACTGTCGGTAAAATGATTGAATTAGTCTCTGGTAAAGCAGGTGTTTTAAACGGTACATTAGAATACGGTACTTGTTTTGGTGGTTCTAAATTAGAAGATATGTCAAAGATTTTGGTGGATCAAGGTTTTAATTACTCTGGTAAAGATATGTTATACTCTGGTATTACTGGTGAATGTTTACAAGCCTATATTTTCTTTGGTCCTATTTATTATCAAAAATTAAAGCATATGGTCTTAGATAAGATGCATGCAAGAGCTAGAGGTCCAAGAGCTGTTTTAACACGTCAACCAACTGAAGGTAGATCTAGAGATGGTGGTTTAAGATTAGGTGAAATGGAAAGAGATTGTGTTATCGCTTATGGGGCTTCTCAATTATTATTAGAAAGATTAATGATCAGTTCTGATGCCTTTGAAGTTGATGTTTGTAACAAATGTGGTTTAATGGGTTACAGTGGTTGGTGTACTACTTGTAAGAGTGCCGAAAATGTTATTAAAATGACTATTCCTTACGCTGCCAAATTATTATTCCAAGAATTATTATCTATGAACATTGCTCCAAGATTAAGATTAGATGATATTTTTGAAGAATAAACTCTTTAATATATTACACAATATTACACAACGTTACAAAAAGCAAATAAATAATATAAAAAAAATTAAATAAACAATATATATCTGTATACAAAAATAATAAGCATTTCTATTAAGTACTTTTCAGTTAAAGAATTCAAATAATTAAAATTGACTATAAATTTGATTTAATTATATTATGGTATGTTACAAAATTTTATAATTACTTAGTTATTATATACTTGTTTTTTTAATGCTAAGTGATCCCTTCTTTTATTTTATTGATAAGTTAGTGTTTAATCAGACATTTCAATATCTTCTTCTAATTGTTGCTTTTCTAATTCGGCCTTTTCCTTATCGGCTTCTTCTAAACTTTCTCTTAATAATCTAGCCTTTTCTTCTCTAACTTCACGTTGAACCTTAACAAAGGCACCTAATGGAGTCTTATTCCAAGCGACATCATTTAAGAATCTGTTAGCTTCGGTATTATTATTTGGGCTAAAATCGACATCTGATCTTTTGTCTTCGATGTACTTAACGTTTTGGTTTAATTTTTCAATAATATTAGATAATTGCTTGTTTAATTTGACATTTCTAGAGGTCTTGACATAACGACGTAAAGAAATAATTACTGGAGTAGCTAATTCTGGGAATGAAACACTCTTGGAGTATAAGACAAAGTATTCACCTAATAAATCAACTAATTGTTCATTTAAACCTTCTTGATAGACTTTGGTACCTAAATATGCGGCAGTACATTTAATGTTATGATCAAAATCAAAAGCTTCTAAATTATCACCCTTCTTTGGAGACTTAGTATAAGCGGTAGAGGTTAAAATTTCAGAGATGATTGGGTAAACTGGGATGAAAACACCAGTATTTTGTGATAATCTTATTAATGATCTGATTAAATAGAATCTTAATGGGAAAAATTGTGGAGTTGGGATTAATCTAGCAGTACCAATGGTAACTTGAACTAATGGATATATTAATTGTCTTAATGGAGATTCATGGTTTTGTTCCTTCTCTGGGTTACAAGAGAATGATAAAACACGAGACCAGAAATCTAAGGAATGACAGAATTGCCAATTGTAAACAATCTTGTAGGCTTCGGCTGGATTAACCTTATTGGTCTTGTTAGAAGTAGCAGTTAATGTATTTCTTAAGTGAATGGCTAATTGTCTAACATTTTCAAAACCAATTTGATAACCTAAGACTTCATCAATACCAAATAATTCAGCAGCAGAATTTTTTTGGAAATTGATCAGTGGCATGGAACGGGCATTAGTCTTACGACAAGATTTAATAAAAGTAGAATAAGTAGTCTTTAAGACTAATTCTAAAATAGCTTTCTTAAATTCCTTTGATGCATTATGTAAGAAAGCAAAAGCAGCAATTTGTGTTTCCAAATCTCTAGTTGTAGCCCAAACTTCAATAATAGATTTAATTATTTCTTTTAAGATTCTTCTGTAAGAGATTAAGAAAGGCATTAATTCATTGACAGAATGTAAAACCATGGCGGCAGTTTCAGTATTGGTAATATCATTCAATAAGATTAATAAGGATGAGGCATGAGATTTTATGATTGATGAAAGTTTAGAAATATCTTTACCAGCTGGAAGAGTTCTTGAACCTTTGCTTTCCTTGTAAGGAACTAATTTTTGAACAGCTTGTGGTAAACCCTTTAAGGCAACAAACATCAATTCATGAAAAGCTTTTTCGTTGGTTAAAGTGTATCTATACTTTTCTAGAGCTTCTGGATCGTTCATATTAACAGCAACTTTGAAGGCACTGACAACATTTCTTAATAATTTTAAAGTTGGCTTTTCACGTAATTCTTTTTTCCAACCTCTCACTAATGGTAAAGTTATTTCAATCTTATCGTTTAAAGCAGGAGCTTCGTTGTCACTATCAGCCTTGGCATCGCTGTTTTCATTTTCTTCATCTTCTTCAACATTATCTAATGGGTTACTGGCGGTAAAATCTAATAAATCTTTATCGTTTTGCTTCAAATATTTATAGAATTCTGGATCTTCTTGAGATAAAGCAGCCATATTAGCTTCCATATCCTTTTCAGCATCAGAGTCTTCAGAGTCAGAGTCAGATTCAGATTCAGATTCTTCCTTCTTAGATTTCTTCAATTTTTTATTTTCTTTTGGTAATTGGATATCTTTTTCAAAAAATTCTTCAACGGCAAGATCTTTAAAAACTTCTTCCTTAGCTGAATTCTTAATCTTTTGATCTTCTTTGGTTAAGGCAAGAGCTCTCTTTTCTTCAGCGGTCTTATTACCACGACGACCTTTAATTTTTTGATTATGTTTCTTATCTTCTTTTCTTTGATCCAAAGTACGTTTCAAGTGCTTGGATTGAAACTTCTTAGTGGCTTTGCTAACTTTACCCATTATGGTTGTACTTATTTGTGTAACTAGTTTGCTGAATTTACTATTACAACAATGTTAAATTAAAATATTTTATTTTTCTGCGATGAGCAAAAAATGAAAAACTCATCGCAAATTTTTCCATTTTAGGTTCGTGAAAAGCGATTTTCCATTTTTGGGTTGTTTCTTTAATTTATATTTACTGCTTGATTTGTGACATCGTGCAATATTGTAGTGGTTTTGCACAGTTATGTGGTGTAGAACGGCGTTATTGACAAAAGTTTACGGTGTGCCACGTTTGAATAACGTCAATCGTGTGGTTTTTAGAACGTCTGTTAGATTCATAAATTGTGATTCATGTGGTATTCATTTGCAAAAGACCGATTCAAATAAAAAGGGTTATTATCTTGAACCTAAGATTAATGTAATGGATTCAAAATCTACGTTACAGGATATCAAATACTTATTGTTTAGTCAAGAGATTCAGAATTTGAATCAATCTGGTGATGTAGTGAGAAAGGATGAATTGAACGATAAGGAAAAACCAGTGATTTGTAAACGATGCTCAGATTTGTTGTACCAAAATAAGTATGATATAAATGAATTTAGTCGTATTTCTTTGGCTAATCTAATTAATAACATCCCTAAAAATTCCAATTTGACGATCTTGGCTCCCTTGACGGAATTTCCATTACATATAAAGAAGGAGCTGCTTACAAACTATAATTCAACATTGGTCTTCACAAAATGTGATCAAATTATACCATCAAGGAATATACTGGATAAAGAATTGGTATCATTTTTGCAACAATTTTTCCAATGGCAATTTAAATTGGAAATACCTATTGTTGCCATTTCATCAACAAAGAAATGGGGACTCTCAAATTTATATTCCATGTTAAAAGCTAAGAACTATTTAGTAGGTGTTGTTAACGCTGGTAAGTCGACTTTAATTAATACACTTTTACAGAAATTCAACGGGTTAAAACTGATATTAAATAAAAAGGGTCAATTGGTTGAACCTTGTGAGACAGACCAATCTAACACTGGTAATACTAGTGGTGTTTCATATGTACCTAATATGACACGAAATATTCAACCCTTTAAGATCAAGGATAAGATTATCAATGATTTACCTGGATTTACTGAAGATATAAATGAAATTTATTTAGAGGACGTAATTCAGAAGAATTGGTTGAAAACAATAAGGAAGACCGAACTTTTCAAAACTAAAAAGATCAAGAAAAAGATATACATTAGTTATCAAACAAAGCAAAATACAAAGTGCTATACGATTGGTGGTTTTATTAATATAGTTGCGCCGCAAGATTCTATTACACAAATTATCAAATACATTCCTGGTGAAACGACATTTTTTAAAAATATTGATAAGATGTTTGAAGTTTTTAATAATTGTCATAGGGATGGTTCGCATCCATTAAATAAATTTTGTGGTATAACTTCAGAATATTGTGATAAGAATAAGTTTATAAGGCACATTATTCCACCATTCCAAGGCAGTATTGATATTGTTATCAAGGGTATCGGTTATTTAACTTTGAGATCTACTGGTAAATATAAATATACTGGTTTATATGAAATATGGTTACCTGAAGGTTTTACCGTTTGTATTAGAGAACCACTTGAAAAGATCGTTATGTATAATTATTATGAAAATGATAAAATGTTACCTACTAATAGAGAAATCATAACGTCTACCTACCCAATGTCATTTGATGAAAAAGAAATCCTGACTACGATGAGGGATATGTATTTAAAAAGAACCGAAAAAGATTTACTTAAAAGGCGATTTGAAAAGGATGATCCAAAAGATATTGTAACAGTTTTTCATAAGAATTCGCCAAATTTATATTGGTACTATGCTTGGTGATAGATTGTTGATTTATATCTAAATAGTTCGCATTAATAGAAATATATATTATGTTGTGAGTTCTAGTTAAGCTCTACTTTTTTTGGCACCAGTAAAAAATGGGACAAGCATATCTACTCGGTTGATAATACCTTTGTCAACAAATCTTGTTGTTCTTAAAATGTTGGTACGCTGTGCCCAAAATATACTCTTGGGTATGTTTTTTTTTGGAACTAAAGTAGCTTATTTGAGAGCAACAAATAAAAAAGTTATTGAAAGAGACAATATATTCAAAGTTCCAATTTATTGAAACAAAAAAATATTTCTATGATAGACGGCAGATATAGAATAGAGAGAAACAATTTTATCAGACTTAGAGGAGACTGGTGCAATTTTGGAGTCGAATACCAATGATTCCAGTAATATATTTGTTTAAGAAATTCTATATGAGTATGCTCTAGGTTTGCACCACAGAAATGAAGATTCTTACCACTAAATAAAGATGACAAGAGAGAAAACCAACCAAAAATATATCTTAATCCCGGCTTTTTACAGATTTTTGGACAGTATAATGATTGAAATTATTTTATGTGTGTGCATAAAATAATTACTCAATGTCTAGGAACTCCTAACAATAGTTATTTAATACCAAATTAAAAAGCAATTGAGATGTTTAAAGAGAATGTTAGAAAATTTGGAGGACTTTGGCTCTTTATTATAGTGAAAGTAATAAAAATAGATTTTCCATTATAATTTGTCATTTTAAATAGAGGAATACAAGATATTGTTTTTGGGTTTCGCGTGAATGGTATTTTAAATGAAAATTTAGTAAAGAAATATCAAACAGTCAATGTTATATAAAACTTAAAACATTTACCTGAGTAAAACTTCAACTTTGAAAGAAAATGTGAGGTTGTGAATCTCAATATTTCAACAAACATATCTAAGAATTTTTGACAACTTTTTCCAACAACCTTCCCCACTCTTAGTTTGCCAAACCGATGGTGAAAACTATTTAGTTAAAAATTTTACATAATAATATGGAGTATATAACATAATATGGTGCGTATATAAAAGTGCATCTTACACTTA
This sequence comes from Grigorovia jiainica (nom. inval.), assembly GCA_030571715.1. Taxonomy (NCBI): domain Eukaryota; kingdom Fungi; phylum Ascomycota; class Saccharomycetes; order Saccharomycetales; family Saccharomycetaceae; genus Grigorovia; species Grigorovia jiainica (nom. inval.). Next base: position 98,112 of record JAJLYE010000015.1, on the reverse strand, counting down.
TATTTTTTAATAAGATAAAATTGTTTGAAATTATTAAAAATTTAAATAGAAAAAATTAGATTTAAAAGATTTTTTGTATTGATTATTCTATCAACAATGTTTATATAATAGGAAGACTAAAAATAAACTAAATAATATAAAAATTAATGTACAGACGACTCCAGAAAGGTTTTTAGAATTCCATGGTCTTTTTTTTTGTTTTTGAAATTTTTTTTGTTCCCAACCCATAGTAAAAGTAAATAAAAAAAAATAAATTAGTGTAATAAAACTTGGAAATATTTATTGGTAACATAAAAATACATTGATGATTTAATAAGCAACTGTATTGAAAAGATATTTGGTAAGTTAGAAAAAATTAGAAAAAAAACGAAAATTATGAGATATCGTAATAGCAAATAATTTTGAAAATTAATCATTAATAAGATGAAAAAAAGGGTTCATATAACCCAGATTACAATCATTATTGTTAAACTTACCACCAGTTAGAATTAGTAGAACCACTGTTACCCCAACCACTATTGGAAGAAGAGTTACCCCAACCACCGTTAGAATTACCCCCGTTACTATTACCCCAGTTACCATTACTGTTACCACCTCTTGATCTATTACTACCATTACGGTTCCAATTGTTACCACCTTGTCTAAAATCTCTATTACTACTGTTACGGCTAAAACCACCTCTACTTCTGTTAGAACTTGATCTACTTGAGAATTTAACGGCATCCTTTAAGAATTGTGGAACTTCTTGATTAGCTTCAGTTAAAATTTCAACTAAACCTTTAACAACATTATTGTTATCACCATTGAAGAAAGCGGTAGCTAAACCAGTATTACCAGCACGACCAGTTCTACCAATTCTATGAACATAATCATCAATATCACTTGGTAAATCATAATTAATAACATGTGTAACATTTGGAATATCTAAACCTCTAGCGGCCACAGCGGTAGCAACTAAAACATTAGCACGACCAGATTTGAATGCAGCTAAAGCACGTTCTCTTTCACTTTGAGTACGATCACCATGAATAGCAGTAGCAGCAATATCTTGCATAATTAAGAAATCAGTTAATTGATCAGCCATTCTCTTAGTTTCAACGAAAATTAAAGTTAAACCATCATCTTCAGCAGCTAATAAATCTAATAAAGCTGCATTTTTATCTTCACTTTCCACGTAGACAACCTTTTGAGTAATATTTTCAGAAGTGGAACCAACTTTACCAACAGATAAGAAAATATATTCCTTTGATAAGAAATCATGAGCTAAAATTTGAATATCCTTAGGGAAAGTAGCAGAGAATAAAAGAGTTTGTCTTTCATCGACATCAGGCATATCACAACCTTCAACAATTCTTCTAATTTGAATTTCGAACCCCATATCTAACATTCTATCAGCTTCATCTAATACTAAATATTTAACATTTGATAAAGAAATTTTACCACGATCAATTAAATCACATAATCTACCTGGAGTAGCCACTAATAAATCACAACCACGATCCATTTCCTTCATTTGTAAATTAATTGGAGAACCACCATAAACAACACAAGGTCTAACCCATGATCTGTAACAGAATTTTTTAGCTTCATCAAAAATTTGAGTAGCTAATTCTCTAGTTGGTGCTAAGATAACACCAGTTGGGAAAGCCTTTCTTTGATAATAAGATTTTGGTTGTTCAATTTGTTTTGGACCATTTTTAAATAATTCAGATAAAACTGGGAAAAGGAAACCACCAGTCTTACCAGAACCAGTTTGAGCACAAGCCATTAAATCAGAACCTTGTGAAATAATTGGAATAGAATATTTTTGTACTGGAGTTGGTTTAGTAAATCTAGCTAATTTAATATTTTCCATTAATAATTCATCAATTGGTGGAGTACTAAATTCAGTAATACTTTCAGGAACATTTTTACCAGTTGCTTCAACAGGAATTTCATCATAATTATCGAAATTAATACCAGATGATTGGAAATGTGGATCATCAGCGGCACCAAATAATTCTAATTCCATTTTTTCATTTGCTTCACCTGGGACATGTTTACCATCTACCCAAGAACCTTTACCAAATTGACGTCTGTTATTGAAACCACCGTTGTTGTTTCTATTGTTATTAAAGAAACCACCTTTACCACCGAATGAATCAAAACCACCATTGTTATTATTTCTGTTATTGTAACCATTATTATTTCTGTAACCGCCGTAATTATTGTTATTATTTCTGTTAAACCCAAAGAAACTGTTACCACCATCATTGTTATTATTTTGTCTATTAAAATTGCCACCATTATTATGATTTTCATTATTAGTTTGAGGACGATTTTGTCTATTTCTTAAATGTGGTGGAACATAACCACTGTTTCTACCACCTTGTCTATTACCATTATTATTATTATCAATGGATAAATTTTCCATCTTTTCACTAATATCAGTCATATTTAACTATTTGTAATTGAGTTTATTAGATGAGTTTATAGTAAATTATATTATTTATAATTTAAAATTTAAATAATAAAGTTACAAACAGAAATCAAAAAACCTACTAAAAAAAAAAAATGTAAAGGTAACGAAATTGTTTTCCACTTTTTGTATGAAGTTAATTTAGTAACCGCTGAAAAATTTTCAGAAAAAAGCATTTTGAAAAAAGAAATTCGTGGCGAGTGACGGCGCGCGTGGCCGGGTGGCGGCGTTGCTTTTCGCGGAGGTGTTTCTCCGCCCCGGCCCGGGATTGCTTTTTGGCACGTGACGGTTAGGGCTGGCGGCATTGGGGTTAGGGCTTGGTGATTAGGGTTTGGTAATTAGGGTTTGATTATGTTTGGTGATTAGGGCTTGGAAATATCATTTTGGAACTTTGATGGAAATTCAGCCTTCATTTCTTTAAAAACAGGATCATGTATCTTCTTTACTGTAAATAATGAATTTGGGCATGATATATTGTAGGCTAGTTTAGATACATCAATTGTTTTAGCGTTTACTTTAATTGTTTCAGAAGTGATTCAATTATTGCAATGAGTCCAATAAAAAGTTTTGTCTTATTTCGTTGTAAAACATAACAATCTGCAGTGGCAATTCAATTTAAAAGTTGAATTGACAAATTAAATCGAACTTTTGTCGCTGTTGAATGATCATGAGTAAGTGTTCTTGGAAATTTAAGAAGATCGTTGAAATTAATATTGTCATTTTTAATTTTAGCCGCTTATTAATATTATGGTTTCATTATTTAAATATAGTATATAAAAATTTATCTAGATATAGTACACTAAGTATATATTGTTTACATTAATACACCTTTAGTTGATGGCACATCATTAGTACCATTGGGGGAGATGGCCTCTCTAATGGCAATGGCTAATGCTTTAAAGGCACTTTCACTTCTATGATGATCATTAAACCCTCTTAAACAATCTACATGTAATGTGACTCTAGCAGCTTCGGCAAAACTTTCAAGGAAATGTGGTATCATTTCACAAGATAAATCACCAATTTTTTCTCTCTTCAAACCTAAATCAATAACAGCATATGGTCTATTAGATAAATCAATCACAGCACGGGAAAGTGCTTCATCTAATGGTGCAAAACCTGTACCAAATCTTTTAACACCACGAACATTACCTAGGGCTTCTTTAAAAGCTGTACCTAATGCAATACCACAATCTTCAGTGGTGTGGTGATCATCGATATGTAAATCACCAATACATTCTACAATTAATGACCAACCAGAATGTTTAGCTAATGCATGAATCATGTGATCCAAGAAACCAATACCTGTATGGACATCAATGACTTGTGAACTTGTGTTTTGAGTAGCAACATCATCTTCTTTTTCTTTATTTAAGATGGATTTTTCAATCTTGATGGGACCACCTTTTAATGAGATGGCAATTTGAATTTTTGTTTCATTTGTAATTCTTGAGATAAATGCTTTTTGTTCACTCATTTTATTGTAATAAGTTTAATTATATTGAAGTAGAATAATATATAAAATATGTTAAATGTAAATAAAAACAAAGGAAACTTGGATAAGATGAGTTTAAAAATAATTTATAATATAAAATTTATATGAGTTAATTAATCACTAATTTAATTTTTCATAAAAATTCGAGAAACCAAAAAAAAGAAACTTCGACAATTCCGAAAAGAGTCATGTTATTATTATTCCATTGCAAATTTAAATTATCTTGACAATTATAATAAGAATACAATTTTTGGCATTTCGTTAGTGCTCATATTCGTAACTATTTACTTCCCTTATTTTTATCATGATCAAAAATTTTATTAGATGTCTGAGTAAAAAAAATGACAGAAAGATTTTATTAGATAAAAAATTGAATCCAGTGAAACCATTAAAGGCATGGGAACGTGATAACATGCCTAAAGATATTTGGTTTAAGGAAAAATATGGTCACATACATGCAATGCAAAAGGCATATAGAGATAAAATTAAATTAGAAAAAAAATTATCAAAGAGTAGTAATCATGTCAACAAATATAAGGAAAATCTTGGGTCCACACATAAAAGGGGTTCAATTTATAAGAATCCATTATTAGAATATGTATATGGTACAAATAGTGTAATTGCAGCCTTACAGAATGAGAAGAGAACATTTAAGAGTAAAATTTATTATACTGAACCAATAAAAAATAATTTAATCAAAGATTTATGTATTGAACAAAAGATACCTTTACAAGTTAGTTCAAAGCATGATTTGAACCTATTATCAAACCAAGGTGTTCATAATGGTGTTGTTTTGGAGACAAAGCCTTTAAAAGTGTCATATATAAAGTTTTTAGGGATTGTTGAAGATTTGAATGAAAATGAAAATAAAAGCAGTGATGCCAGAAGTTTCACAATATATGAGACCAAGACATTAGATGAAAAGAATGAAAACTCCATTACATGTCCATATATTCAAAGTGAAACCAAAAAATATCCTCTGGGGCTAATGTTAGATGAAATTGTAGATACACATAATCTTGGTGCCATTATAAGAAGTGCATATTATATGGGTGTAGATTTCATTATACTAAAGGATAAAAACTCTGCTCCTTTGATTCCGACAGTGAACAAAACTTCAGTGGGTGCTATTGAATTGATGCCCATATTTGCTATACATAATAGTACAGATTTTATTGAATTGACACAGGAAAAATCTAACTGGACTTTTATTTCCAGTCATGTAATCTCAAAAACTGATCACTTGGGGAGGAAACAGAAAAAAGATAAACACTTGAAGAATAATTATATTGCATTGGATGAATTAAATGGTATGTTACAAGAATCACCAGTAGTACTCATTATAGGTAACGAGAATAAAGGTATCCATAGGGAATTGTTACAATCGAGTGATTACTTGGTGGAGATACCCGCAGGAAGAGAGGACACTAAATCTGTGGATTCATTAAATGTATCAGTTGCCACTTCCATATTATTATCCAAACTATTACTATAGTACTGAACGTATCCACCTGGTTTTAAACATAAACTCAAGCATATATTACTACATGCAAACATTATGCATGTGCAAATATTTACATAATATATATATTATTTCTGTAAATACAGCATAGACCAATATCAACACCTACACCTACACCAACACATATTACTGTCACATAATCCGCTACTCCACTGTGACATCTTAAGAACCCCACCGTATAAAACGGTAGTAGTCACCCGGAACGACCCAAAAATTTCAACGTGTCAAAACTCGAAATTGGAAATTTAATTTTTGCCTGGAGAAGAAAAGTAAATAATTTATTTATCTTTGATTTTAGTTACAGCGATCACAATTGTTTTATTGCTTTTACAACTCAATTAAATAATATACAGTTTAGTTAACAACTAGTCAATATGTCTTCTAAATCTACTCCAAGAATTCCACGTCCAGACGTCGGCGTCAGAGACAAAAAATTAGATACTTTAAATGTTCAATTAAAGAAAGTCGATCAAGAAATTTCTCTTTTAAGAAAACAAATTGATCAATATCAAATTCCAGATAATAAGAAAAATGAAAGAAAGGCTTTATTAGACGAAAATAAAGATATCATTAAAACACAAGCCGATATTAAGAATCGTAGAAATAATATTCATGATTCTATCAAACAATTAGATTCACAAATCAAGAGAAGAAATAATGAAATTAATGATAAATTAGGTAGAAAGAATCAATTCCAATCTGTTGCTGCTGCTAAGCAAAGAATTAATGAAATCGAAGATATTATTGGTGGTGGTGATTTATCGATTGTTCAAGAAAAGATGTTTGTTAAAGAAATGCAACAATTAAATAAAGTTATGAAAGATTTACAATTAATCGATCCAATTAAGAAATCTATTGAAAATGATAAAGCTAAAATTGTTGAATTAAAGGAACAATTATCTTCTCTTAATTCTAAGGAATTATCTAATAAATTTGAAGAAAATCAAAACAAATTAAATGATTTACAAGATAAGAATCAATCTCTTTATGATAAGAGACAAACTCTTTTAAATAAGAGAACTGCATTATACAACAAGCGTGATGAAATTTACTCTCAAATTAGAAACATCAGAACTGATTTCGATAATGAATTTAAAGCTTTCAGATCTAAATTAGAAAAGGATCGTTTAAAGCGTGAACAAGATCAATTATTGTCTAAATTAATTGAAGAAAGAGACGCTACTGTTGGTAAACTTGAAGAAAAATTAATTCATGCTCAAATTCCAGCTTTCACTTATGAAATTGAAGCTATTCAAAATTCCCTTTTATTTTTAGATCCAACTTATGTCAAACCAAAGAAGAACAACATCGATATCATCAATGGTGATGATTCCTTAAATGAGGTTACTCCAATTAAGAAAGTTGAAGCTAATGATTTAGTCTTAGTTGCAGCTCACAATGAGGAAAACAATAAATTCCATGGTACCGCTCCATCAAAATCTAAGAAATTTAAAAAGAGACAACAAAAAACTGAACAACCAAGATCTATTACTGAAGTTGATGGTAAATTCTTATTAGATCCAAGTTTAATTGCTACTTTATCCGGTTTAGATGTTACCGTTCCAATTAATAAGGAAAATGTTCCACAAACTATTGAAGAATTAAAAGCTAAATTAGAAGATTTCTCTTCTAAGCAAGATGAACAAACTGAAAAGAATGTTGCTGTTATTGAAAAGGAATTAGAAACCATTAAAGCTAAATATGCTGCTAAGGAAGAAGAAATTAAAAAGAAGTTAGAAGAAAGAAGAGCTAAGGAATTAGCTTCTGAAGATGAAGAATCTAATTAAAATTAATATTTTATTTTGATATTATTATTCTTTCGTTCTTTTTTTTTTTCTCCGACTCTTTATTTTTTGGTAAAAATTTATCTTTTCCTTAACGACAATTGATTAGTCTTATTATATATTTAACTTTTCAAAAACCTTTTTAAGTATGATTTTTATGTATTAAATAATAGAATGTAATAATTGAATACGTAATTTTTTAACTTTTTTCGATTTCATAAATTTTGAACTTAATATTTTTTTAAAAAATAAAAGCAAAAAAAAAGTTAAAAATAAATGGTCCCTAGCAGGATCGAACTGCTGATCCCCGCGTTATTAGCACGATGCCTTAACCAACTGGGCCAAGGGACCATTTTTGAAATTGTCATGAATGTGCACCGTGAAGAGTAATTTTATGGATCACGAGTATAGTTTATGTCTTACGTTATATGATGTTGTAATCATTTAGTTGCTTATGAATGATATTGGTTAATCATTTAGTTGATAAACGATATTGGTTTTTGAAGAAAGAAGTTTTTATTTTTAATTTAATGGTAAATTTCCAAAAAGGAATTTTTAAT